>CAMPDV010004075.1:0-45759 GCA_946699065.1 Loxodes magnus | reverse complement strand
AACATACTACTTAAAACTGAAATTCTATCTTCTTTTCTTACTTTACTTCTTCACTTTTCTAAATACTTATTACTTCTCAAAACATACTCCTTAAAACTGAAATTCTATCTTCTTTTCTTACTTTACTTCTTCACTTTTCTAAATACTTATTACTTCTCAAAGCATATTTCTTAAAACTGAAATTCTATCTTCTTTTCTTACTTTACTTCTTCACTTTTCTAAATACTTATTACTTCTCAAAACATACTCCTTAAAACTGAAATTCTATCTTCTTTTCTTACTTTACTTCTTCACTTTTCTAAATACTTATTACTTCTCTAATCATACTCGTACAAACTGAAACTCTATCTTCTTTTCTTACTTAACTTCTTCACTTTTCTAAATACTTATTACTTCTCAAATCATACTCCTTAAAACTGAAATTCTATCTTCTTTTCTTACTTTACTTCTTCACTTTTCTAAATACTTATTACTTCCCAAATCATACTACTTAAAACTGAAATTCTATCTTCTTTTCTTACTTAACTTCTTCACTTTTCTAAATACTTATTACTTCTCAAAACATACTCCTTAAAACTGAAATTCTATCTTCTTTTCTTACTTAACTTCTTCACTTTTCTAAATACTTATTACTTCTCAAAACATACTCCTTAAAACTGAAATTCTATCTTCTTTTCTTACTTAACTTCTTCACTTTTCACAATACTTATTACTTCTCAAAACATACTACTTAAAACTGAAACTCTATCTTCTTTTCTTACTTTACTTCTTCACTTTTCTAAATACTTATTACTTCTCAAGACATACTCCTTAAAACTGAATTTCTATCTTCTTTTCTTACTTTACTTCTTCACTTTTCTAAATACTTATTACTTCCCAAATCATACTACTTAAAACTGAAATTCTATCTCTTTTCTTACTTTACTTCTTCACTTTTCTAAATACTTACTACTTCTCAAAGCATACTCCTTAAAACTGAAATTCTACCTTCTTTTCTTACTTTACTTCTTCACTTTTCTAAATACTTACTACTTCTCAAAGCATACTACTTAAAACTGAAATTCTATCTTCTTTTCTTACTTAACTTCTTCACTTTTCTAAATACTTATTACTTCTCAAAACATACTCCTTAAAACTGAAATTCTATCTTCTTTTCTTGCTTAACTTCTTCACTTTTCTAAATACTTATTACTTCTCAAAACATACTCCTTAAAACTGAAATTCTATCTTCTTTTCTTACTTAACTTCTTCACTTTTCTAAATACTTATTACTTCTCAAAGCATACTTCTTAAAACTGAAATTCTATATTCATTTCTTACTTTACTTCTTCACTTTTCTAAATACTTATTACTTCTCAAAGCATACTCCTTAAAACTGAAATTCTATATTCATTTCTTACTTAACTTCTTCACTTTTCTAAATACTTATTACTTCTCAAAGCATACTTCTTAAAACTGAAATTCTATCTTCTTTTCTTACTTTACTTCTTCACTTTTCTAAATACTTATTACTTCTCAAAGCACACTCCTTAAAACTGAAATTCTATCTTCTTTTCTTACTTAACTTCTTCACTTTTCTAAATACTTATTACTTCTCAAAGCATACTCGTACAAACTGAAACTCTATCTTCTTTTCTTACTTTACTTCTTCACTTTTCTAAATACTTATTACTTCTCAAAGCATACTCGTACAAACTGAAACTCTATCTTCTTTTCTTACTTTACTTCTTCACTTTTCTAAATACTTATTACTTCTCAAAGCATATTTCTTAAAACTGAAATTCTATCTTCTTTTCTTACTTAACTTCTTCACTTTTCTAAATACTTATTACTTCTCAAAACATACTCCTTAAAACTGAAATTCTATCTTCTTTTCTTACTTTACTTCTTCACTTTTCTAAATACTTATTACTTCTCAAAGCATACTTCTTAGAACTGAAATTCTATCTAATTCTCTACTTTACTTCTTCACTTTTCTAAATACTTATTACTTCTCAAAACATACTCGTACAAACTGAAACTCTATCTTCTTTTCTTACTTAACTTCTTCACTTTTCTAAATACTTATTACTTCTCAAAGCATACTCGTACAAACTGAAACTCTATCTTCTTTTCTTACTTTACTTCTTCACTTTTCACAATACTTATTACTTCTCAAAGCATACTCCTTAAAACTGAAATTCTATCTTCTTTTCTTACTTAACTTCTTCACTTTTCTAAATACTTATTACTTCTCAAAACATACTCCTTAAAACTGAAATTCTATCTTCTTTTCTTACTTAACTTCTTCACTTTTCTAAATACTTATTACTTCCCAAATCATACTACTTAAAACTGAAATTCTATCTTCTTTTCTTACTTTACTTCTTCACTTTTCTAAATACTTATTACTTCTCAAAGCATACTTCTTAGAACTGAAATTCTATCTAATTCTCTACTTTACTTCTTCACTTTTCTAAATACTTATTACTTCTCAAAACATACTCCTAAAACTGAAACTCTATCTTCTTTTCTTACTTAACTTCTTCACTTTTCTAAATACTTATTACTTCTCTAATCATACTCGTACAAACTGAAACTCTATCTTCTTTTCTTACTTTACTTCTTCACTTTTCTAAATACTTATTACTTCTCAAATCATACTCCTTAAAACTGAAATTCTATCTTCTTTTCTTACTTTACTTCTTCACTTTTCTAAATACTTATTACTTCTCAAAACATACTCCTTAAAACTGAAATTCTATCTTCTTTTCTTACTTTACTTCTTCACTTTTCTAAATACTTATTACTTCTCAAATCATACTACTTAAAACTGAAATTCTATCTTCTTTTCTTACTTTACTTCTTCACTTTTCTAAATACTTATTACTTCTCAAAGCATACTCCTTAAAACTGAAATTCTATCTTCTTTTCTTACTTAACTTCTTCACTTTTCTAAATACTTATTACTTCTCAAAACATACTACTTAAAACTGAAATTCTATCTTCTTTTCTTACTTTACTTCTTCACTTTTCTAAATACTTATTACTTCTCAAAGCATACTTCTTAAAACTGAAATTCTATCTTCTTTTCTTACTTTACTTCTTCACTTTTCTAAATACTTATTACTTCTCAAAACATACTCCTTAAAACTGAAATTCTATCTTCTTTTCTTACTTTACTTCTTCACTTTTCTAAATACTTATTACTTCTCAAAGCATACTCCTTAAAACTGAAATTCTATCTTCTTTTCTTACTTAACTTCTTCACTTTTCTAAATACTTATTACTTCTCAAAACATACTCCTAAAACTGAATTTCTATCTTCTTTTCTTACTTAACTTCTTCACTTTTCTAAATACTTATTACTTCTCAAAGCATACTCGTACAAACTGAAACTCTATCTTCTTTTCTTACTTTACTTCTTCACTTTTCTAAATACTTATTACTTCTCAAAGCATACTCCTTAAAACTGAAATTCTATCTTCTTTTCTTACTTTACTTCTTCACTTTTCTAAATACTTATTACTTCTCAAAACATACTCCTTAAAACTGAAATTCTATCTTCTTTTCTTACTTAACTTCTTCACTTTTCTAAATACTTATTACTTCTCAAATCATACTACTTAAAACTGAAATTCTATCTTCTTTTCTTACTTTACTTCTTCACTTTTCTAAATACTTATTACTTCTCAAAACATACTACTTAAAACTGAAATTCTATCTTCTTTTCTTACTTTACTTCTTCACTTTTCTAAATACTTATTACTTCTCAAGACATACTCCTTAAAACTGAATTTCTATCTTCTTTTCTTACTTTACTTCTTCACTTTTCACAATACTTATTACTTCTCAAAACATACTCGTACAAACTGAAACTATATCTTCTTTTCTTACTTTACTTCTTCACTTTTCTAAATACTTATTACTTCTCAAAACATACTCCTTAAAACTGAAACTCTATCTTCTTTTCTTACTTTACTTCTTCACTTTTCTAAATACTTATTACTTCTCAAAACATACTACTTAAAACTGAAATTCTATCTTCTTTTCTTACTTTACTTCTTCACTTTTCTAAATACTTATTACTTCTCAAAACATACTCCTTAAAACTGAAATTCTATCTTCTTTTCTTACTTTACTTCTTCACTTTTCTAAATACTTATTACTTCTCAAAGCATATTTCTTAAAACTGAAATTCTATCTTCTTTTCTTACTTTACTTCTTCACTTTTCTAAATACTTATTACTTCTCAAAACATACTCCTTAAAACTGAAATTCTATCTTCTTTTCTTACTTTACTTCTTCACTTTTCTAAATACTTATTACTTCTCTAATCATACTCGTACAAACTGAAACTCTATCTTCTTTTCTTACTTTACTTCTTCACTTTTCTAAATACTTATTACTTCTCAAAGCATACTTCTTAAAACTGAAATTCTATCTTCTTTTCTTACTTTACTTCTTCACTTTTCTAAATACTTATTACTTCTCAAAGCATACTCCTTAAAACTGAAATTCTATATTCATTTCTTACTTTACTTCTTCACTTTTCTAAATACTTATTACTTCTCAAAGCACACTCCTTAAAACTGAAATTCTATCTTCTTTTCTTGCTTAACTTCTTCACTTTTCTAAATACTTATTACTTCTCAAAGCATACTTCTTAAAACTGAAATTCTATCTTCTTTTCTTACTTAACTTCTTCACTTTTCACAATACTTATTACTTCTCAAAGCATACTCCTTAAAACTGAAATTCTATATTCATTTCTTACTTTACTTCTTCACTTTTCTAAATACTTATTACTTCCCAAATCATACTACTTAAAACTGAAATTCTATATTCATTTCTTACTTTACTTCTTCACTTTTCTAAATACTTATTACTTCCCAAATCATACTACTTAAAACTGAAATTCTATCTTCTTTTCTTACTTTACTTCTTCACTTTTCTAAATACTTATTACTTCTCAAAGCATACTTCTTAGAACTGAAATTCTATCTTCTTTTCTTACTTTACTTCTTCACTTTTCTAAATACTTATTACTTCTCAAAGCATACTTCTTAAAACTGAAATTCTATCTTCTTTTCTTACTTTACTTCTTCACTTTTCTAAATACTTATTACTTCTCAAAACATACTCCTTAAAACTGAAATTCTATCTTCTTTTCTTACTTTACTTCTTCACTTTTCTAAATACTTATTACTTCTCAAAGCATACTCCTTAAAACTGAAATTCTATATTCATTTCTTACTTAACTTCTTCACTTTTCTAAATACTTATTACTTCTCAAAGCATACTTCTTAAAACTGAATTTCTATCTTCTTTTCTTACTTTACTTCTTCACTTTTCACAATACTTATTACTTCTCAAAGCATACTACTTAAAACTGAAATTCTATCTTCTTTTCTTACTTAACTTCTTCACTTTTCTAAATACTTATTACTTCTCAAAACATACTCCTTAAAACTGAAATTCTATCTTCTTTTCTTACTTAACTTCTTCACTTTTCTAAATACTTATTACTTCTCAAAACATACTCCTTAAAACTGAAATTCTATCTTCTTTTCTTACTTTACTTCTTCACTTTTCTAAATACTTATTACTTCTCAAAGCATACTTCTTAAAACTGAAATTCTATATTCATTTCTTACTTTACTTCTTCACTTTTCTAAATACTTATTACTTCTCAAAGCACACTCCTTAAAACTGAAATTCTATCTTCTTTTCTTGCTTAACTTCTTCACTTTTCTAAATACTTATTACTTCTCAAAGCATACTTCTTAAAACTGAAATTCTATATTCATTTCTTACTTTACTTCTTCACTTTTCTAAATACTTATTACTTCTCAAAGCACACTCCTTAAAACTGAAATTCTATCTTCTTTTCTTACTTAACTTCTTCACTTTTCACAATACTTATTACTTCTCAAAGCATACTCCTTAAAACTGAAATTCTATCTTCTTTTCTTACTTAACTTCTTCACTTTTCTAAATACTTATTACTTCTCAAAGCATACTTCTTAAAACTGAAATTATATCTTCTTTTCTTACTTTACTTCTTCACTTTTCTAAATACTTATTACTTCCCAAATCATACTACTTAAAACTGAAATTCTATCTTCTTTTCTTACTTTACTTCTTCACTTTTCTAAATACTTATTACTTCTCAAAACATACTCCTTAAAACTGAAATTCTATCTTCTTTTCTTACTTTACTTCTTCACTTTTCTAAATACTTATTACTTCTCAAAGCATACTCCTTAAAACTGAAATTCTATCTTCTTTTCTTACTTAACTTCTTCACTTTTCTAAATACTTATTACTTCTCAAAACATACTCGTACAAACTGAAACTCTATCTTCTTTTCTTACTTAACTTCTTCACTTTTCACAATACTTATTACTTCTCAAATCATACTACTTAAAACTGAAATTCTATCTTCTTTTCTTACTTTACTTCTTCACTTTTCTAAATACTTATTACTTCTCAAAACATACTCCTTAAAACTGAAATTCTATCTTCTTTTCTTACTTTACTTCTTCACTTTTCTAAATACTTATTACTTCTCAAAACATACTCCTTAAAACTGAAATTCTATCTTCTTTTCTTACTTAACTTCTTCACTTTTCTAAATACTTATTACTTCTCAAATCATACTACTTAAAACTGAAATTCTATCTTCTTTTCTTACTTTACTTCTTCACTTTTCTAAATACTTATTACTTCTCAAAGCATACTCCTTAAAACTGAAATTCTATCTTCTTTTCTTACTTAACTTCTTCACTTTTCTAAATACTTATTACTTCTCAAAACATACTACTTAAAACTGAAATTCTATCTTCTTTTCTTACTTTACTTCTTCACTTTTCTAAATACTTATTACTTCTCAAAGCATACTTCTTAAAACTGAAATTCTATCTTCTTTTCTTACTTTACTTCTTCACTTTTCTAAATACTTATTACTTCTCAAAACATACTCCTTAAAACTGAAATTCTATCTTCTTTTCTTACTTTACTTCTTCACTTTTCTAAATACTTATTACTTCTCAAAGCATACTCCTTAAAACTGAAATTCTATCTTCTTTTCTTACTTAACTTCTTCACTTTTCTAAATACTTATTACTTCTCAAAACATACTCCTTAAAACTGAAATTCTATCTTCTTTTCTTACTTAACTTCTTCACTTTTCTAAATACTTATTACTTCTCAAATCATACTACTTAAAACTGAAATTCTATCTTCTTTTCTTACTTTACTTCTTCACTTTTCTAAATACTTATTACTTCCCAAATCATACTACTTAAAACTGAAATTCTATCTTCTTTTCTTACTTTACTTCTTCACTTTTCTAAATACTTATTACTTCTCAAAGCATACTTCTTAGAACTGAAATTCTATCTTCTTTTCTTACTTTACTTCTTCACTTTTCTAAATACTTATTACTTCTCAAAGCATACTTCTTAAAACTGAAATTCTATCTTCTTTTCTTACTTTACTTCTTCACTTTTCTAAATACTTATTACTTCTCAAAACATACTCCTTAAAACTGAAATTCTATCTTCTTTTCTTACTTTACTTCTTCACTTTTCTAAATACTTATTACTTCTCAAAGCATACTCCTTAAAACTGAAATTCTATATTCATTTCTTACTTAACTTCTTCACTTTTCTAAATACTTATTACTTCTCAAAGCATACTTCTTAAAACTGAATTTCTATCTTCTTTTCTTACTTTACTTCTTCACTTTTCTAAATACTTATTACTTCTCAAAGCATACTTCTTAAAACTGAAATTCTATCTTCTTTTCTTACTTAACTTCTTCACTTTTCTAAATACTTATTACTTCTCAAAACATACTCCTTAAAACTGAAATTCTATCTTCTTTTCTTACTTAACTTCTTCACTTTTCTAAATACTTATTACTTCTCAAAACATACTCCTTAAAACTGAAATTCTATCTTCTTTTCTTACTTTACTTCTTCACTTTTCTAAATACTTATTACTTCTCAAAGCATACTTCTTAAAACTGAAATTCTATATTCATTTCTTACTTTACTTCTTCACTTTTCTAAATACTTATTACTTCTCAAAGCACACTCCTTAAAACTGAAATTCTATCTTCTTTTCTTGCTTTACTTCTTCACTTTTCTAAATACTTATTACTTCCCAAATCATACTACTTAAAACTGAAATTCTATCTTCTTTTCTTACTTTACTTCTTCACTTTTCTAAATACTTATTACTTCTCAAAGCATACTTCTTAAAACTGAAATTCTATCTTCTTTTCTTACTTTACTTCTTCACTTTTCACAATACTTATTACTTCTCAAAGCATACTTCTTAAAACTGAAATTCTATCTTCTTTTCTTACTTTACTTCTTCACTTTTCTAAATACTTATTACTTCTCAAAGCATACTCCTTAAAACTGAAATTCTATATTCATTTCTTACTTAACTTCTTCACTTTTCTAAATACTTATTACTTCTCAAAGCATACTTCTTAAAACTGAATTTCTATCTTCTTTTCTTACTTTATCTTCTTCACTTTTCTAAATACTTATTACTTCTCAAATCATACTACTTAAAACTGAAATTCTATCTTCTTTTCTTACTTTACTTCTTCACTTTTCACAATACTTATTACTTCTCAAAACATACTCGTACAAACTGAAACTATATCTTCTTTTCTTACTTTACTTCTTCACTTTTCACAATACTTATTACTTCTCAAAGCATACTACTTAAAACTGAAATTCTATCTTCTTTTCTTACTTTACTTCTTCACTTTTCTAAATACTTATTACTTCTCAAAACATACTCCTTAAAACTGAAATCTTCTATTTACTTCTTTTCTTACTTACTACTTCTTTCATCTTTTTTCTAACTTCTTCACTTTTCTAAATACTTATTACTTCTCAAAGCATACTCCTTAAAACTGAAATTCTATCTTCTTTTCTTACTTTACTTCTTCACTTTTCTAAATACTTATTACTTCTCAAAGCACACTCCTTAAAACTGAAATTCTATCTTCTTTTCTTACTTTACTTCTTCACTTTTCACAATACTTATTACTTCTCAAAGCATACTTCTTAAAACTGAAATTCTATATTCATTTCTTACTTTACTTCTTCACTTTTCTAAATACTTATTACTTCTCAAAGCATACTCCTTAAAACTGAAATTCTATATTCATTTCTTACTTAACTTCTTCACTTTTCTAAATACTTATTACTTCTCAAAGCATACTTCTTAAAACTGAAATTCTATCTTCTTTTCTTACTTTACTTCTTCACTTTTCTAAATACTTATTACTTCTCAAAACATACTCCTTAAAACTGAAATTCTATCTTCTTTTCTTACTTAACTTCTTCACTTTTCTAAATACTTATTACTTCTCAAAGCATACTCGTACAAACTGAAACTCTATCTTCTTTTCTTACTTAACTTCTTCACTTTTCTAAATACTTATTACTTCTCAAAGCATACTCGTACAAACTGAAACTCTATCTTCTTTTCTTACTTAACTTCTTCACTTTTCACAATACTTATTACTTCTCAAAACATACTCGTACAAACTGAAACTATATCTTCTTTTCTTACTTTACTTCTTCACTTTTCACAATACTTATTACTTCTCAAAGCATACTACTTAAAACTGAAATTCTATCTTCTTTTCTTACTTTACTTCTTCACTTTTCTAAATACTTATTACTTCTCAAAACATACTCCTTAAAACTGAATTTCTATCTTCTTTTCTTACTTTACTTCTTCACTTTTCAAAATACTTATTATTTCTCAAAACATACTACTTAAAACTGAAATTCTATCTTCTTTTCTTACTTTACTTCTTCACTTTTCTAAATACTTATTACTTCTCAAAGCATACTCCTTAAAACTGAAATTCTATCTTCTTTTCTTACTTTACTTCTTCACTTTTCTAAATACTTATTACTTCTCAAAGCACACTCCTTAAAACTGAAATTCTATCTTCTTTTCTTACTTTACTTCTTCACTTTTCACAATACTTATTACTTCTCAAAGCATACTTCTTAAAACTGAAATTCTATATTCATTTCTTACTTTACTTCTTCACTTTTCTAAATACTTATTACTTCTCAAAGCATACTCCTTAAAACTGAAATTCTATATTCATTTCTTACTTAACTTCTTCACTTTTCTAAATACTTATTACTTCTCAAAGCATACTTCTTAAAACTGAAATTCTATCTTCTTTTCTTACTTTACTTCTTCACTTTTCACAATACTTATTACTTCTCAAAACATACTCCTTAAAACTGAAATTCTATCTTCTTTTCTTACTTAACTTCTTCACTTTTCTAAATACTTATTACTTCTCAAAGCATACTCGTACAAACTGAAACTCTATCTTCTTTTCTTACTTAACTTCTTCACTTTTCTAAATACTTATTACTTCTCAAAGCATACTCGTACAAACTGAAACTCTATCTTCTTTTCTTACTTAACTTCTTCACTTTTCTAAATACTTATTACTTCTCAAAACATACTCCTTAAAACTGAAATTCTATCTTCTTTTCTTACTTTACTTCTTCACTTTTCTAAATACTTATTACTTCTCAAAGCATACTTCTTAAAACTGAAATTCTATCTTCTTTTCTTACTTTACTTCTTCACTTTTCTAAATACTTATTACTTCTCAAAACATACTCCTTAAAACTGAATTTCTATCTTCTTTTCTTACTTTACTTCTTCACTTTTCTAAATACTTATTACTTCTCAAGACATACTCCTTAAAACTGAAACTCTACCTTCTTTTCATCTTTACTTCTTCACTTTTCACAATACTTATTACTTCTCAAAGCACACTTCTTAAAACTGAAATTCTATCTTCTTTTCTTACTTTACTTCTTCACTTTTCTAAATACTTATTACTTCTCAAAGCATACTCCTTAAAACTGAAATTCTATCTTCTTTTCTTACTTTACTTCTTCACTTTTCTAAATACTTATTACTTCTCAAAGCATACTCGTACAAACTGAAACTCTATCTTCTTTTCTTACTTTACTTCTTCACTTTTCACAATACTTATTACTTCTAAAAGCATACTCCTTAAAACTGAAATTCTATCTTCTTTTCTTACTTTACTTCTTCACTTTTCTAAATACTTATTACTTCTCAAAGCATACTCCTTAAAACTGAAATTCTATCTTCTTTTCTTACTTTACTTCTTCACTTTTCTAAATACTTATTACTTCTCAAAGCATACTCGTACAAACTGAAATTCTATCTAATTCTCTACTTTACTTCTTCACTTTTCTAAATACTTATTACTTCTCAAAACATACTCCTTAAAACTGAAATTCTATCTTCTTTTCTTACTTTACTTCTTCACTTTTCACAATACTTATTACTTCCCAAATCATACTACTTAAAACTGAAATTCTATCTTCTTTTCTTACTTTACTTCTTCACTTTTCTAAATACTTATTACTTCTCAAATCATACTACTTAAAACTGAAATTCTATCTTCTTTTCTTACTTTACTTCTTCACTTTTCTAAATACTTATTACTTCTCAAAGCACACTCCTTAAAACTGAAATTCTATCTTCTTTTCTTACTTTACTTCTTCACTTTTCTAAATACTTATTACTTCTCAAAGCACACTCCTTAAAACTGAAATTCTATCTTCTTTTCTTACTTTACTTCTTCACTTTTCACAATACTTATTACTTCTCAAAGCATACTTCTTAAAACTGAAACTCTATCTTCTTTTCTTACTTTACTTCTTCACTTTTCTAAATACTTATTACTTCTCAAATCATACTACTTAAAACTGAAATTCTATCTTCTTTTCTTACTTTACTTCTTCACTTTTCTAAATACTTATTACTTCTCAAAGCATACTTCTTAAAACTGAAATTCTATCTTCTTTTCTTACTTTACTTCTTCACTTTTCTAAATACTTATTACTTCTCAAAACATACTACTTAAAACTGAAATTCTATCTTCTTTTCTTACTTTACTTCTTCACTTTTCTAAATACTTATTACTTCTCAAAGCATACTTCTTAAAACTGAAATTCTATCTTCTTTTCTTACTTTACTTCTTCACTTTTCTAAATACTTATTACTTCTCAAAGCATACTCCTTAAAACTGAAATTCTATATTCATTTCTTACTTTACTTCTTCACTTTTCTAAATACTTATTACTTCTCAAAGCACACTCCTTAAAACTGAAATTCTATCTTCTTTTCTTGCTTAACTTCTTCACTTTTCACAATACTTATTACTTCTCAAAACATACTCGTACAAACTGAAACTATATCTTCTTTTCTTACTTAACTTCTTCACTTTTCATAATACTTATTACTTCTCAAAGCATACTCCTTAAAACTGAAATTCTATCTTCTTTTCTTACTTTACTTCTTCACTTTTCTAAATACTTATTACTTCCCAAATCATACTCCTTAAAACTGAAATTCTATCTTCTTTTCTTACTTAACTTCTTCACTTTTCTAAATACTTATTACTTCTCAAATATACTATTAAAACTGAAATTCTATCTTCTTTTCTTACTTTACTTCTTCACTTTTCTAAATACTTATTACTTCTCAAAGCATACTTCTTAGAACTGAAATTCTATCTAATTCTCTACTTTACTTCTTCACTTTTCTAAATACTTATTACTTCTCAAAACATACTCCTTAAAACTGAAATTCTATCTTCTTTTCTTACTTTACTTCTTCACTTTTCACAATACTTATTACTTCTCAAAGCATACTTCTTAAAACTGAAATTCTATCTTCTTTTCTTACTTTACTTCTTCACTTTTCTAAATACTTATTACTTCTCAAATCATACTCCTTAAAACTGAAATTCTATCTTCTTTTCTTACTTTACTTCTTCACTTTTCTAAATACTTATTACTTCTCAAAACATACTCCTTAAAACTGAAATTCTATCTTCTTTTCTTACTTTACTTCTTCACTTTTCTAAATACTTATTACTTCTCAAAGCATACTCGTACAAACTGAAATTCTATCTTCTTTTCTTACTTTACTTCTTCACTTTTCTAAATACTTATTACTTCTCAAAGCATACTCCTTAAAACTGAAACTATATCTTCTTTTCTTACTTTACTTCTTCACTTTTCACAATACTTATTACTTCTCAAAGCATACTCCTTAAAACTGAAATTCTATCTTCTTTTCTTACTTTACTTCTTCACTTTTCTAAATACTTATTACTTCTCAAAGCACACTCCTTAAAACTGAAATTCTATCTTCTTTTCTTACTTAACTTCTTCACTTTTCTAAATACTTATTACTTCTCAAAGCATACTACTTAAAACTGAAATTCTATCTTCTTTTCTTACTTAACTTCTTCACTTTTCTAAATACTTATTACTTCTCAAAGCACACTCCTTAAAACTGAAATTCTATCTTCTTTTCTTACTTTACTTCTTCACTTTTCTAAATACTTATTACTTCTCAAAGCATACTCGTACAAACTGAAATTCTATCTAATTCTCTACTTTACTTCTTCACTTTTCTAAATACTTATTACTTCTCAAAACATACTCCTTAAAACTGAAATTCTATCTTCTTTTCTTACTTTACTTCTTCACTTTTCACAATACTTATTACTTCTCAAAGCATACTCCTTAAAACTGAAACTATATCTTCTTTTCTTACTTTACTTCTTCACTTTTCTAAATACTTATTACTTCTCAAATCATACTACTTAAAACTGAAATTCTATCTTCTTTTCTTACTTTACTTCTTCACTTTTCTAAATACTTATTACTTCTCAAAGCACACTCCTTAAAACTGAAATTCTATCTTCTTTTCTTACTTTACTTCTTCACTTTTCACAATACTTATTACTTCTCAAAGCATACTCCTTAAAACTGAAACTATATCTTCTTTTCTTACTTTACTTCTTCACTTTTCTAAATACTTATTACTTCTCAAAGCACACTCCTTAAAACTGAAATTCTATCTTCTTTTCTTACTTTACTTCTTCACTTTTCTAAATACTTATTACTTCTCAAAACATACTCCTTAAAACTGAAATTCTATCTTCTTTTCTTACTTTACTTCTTCACTTTTCTAAATACTTATTACTTCTCAAAGCATACTCGTACAAACTGAAATTCTATCTTCTTTTCTTACTTTACTTCTTCACTTTTCACAATACTTATTACTTCTCAAAGCATACTTCTTAAAACTGAAATTCTATCTAATTCTCTACTTAACTTCTTCACTTTTCTAAATACTTATTACTTCTCAAGACATACTCCTTAAAACTGAAATTCTATCTTCTTTTCTTACTTTACTTCTTCACTTTTCTAAATACTTATTACTTCTCAAGACATACTCCTTAAAACTGAATTTCTATCTTCTTTTCTTACTTAACTTCTTCACTTTTCTAAATACTTATTACTTCTCAAAACATACGCCTTAAAACTGAAATTCTATCTTCTTTTCTTACTTAACTTCTTCACTTTTCTAAATACTTATTACTTCTCAAAACATACTCCTTAAAACTGAAATTCTATCTTCTTTTCTTACTTAACTTCTTCACTTTTCTAAATACTTATTACTTCTCAAAACATACTACTTAAAACTGAAATTCTATCTAATTCTCTACTTTACTTCTTCACTTTTCTAAATACTTATTACTTCTCAAAGCATACTTCTTAAAACTGAAATTCTATCTAATTCTCTACTTTACTTCTTCACTTTTCTAAATACTTATTACTTCTCAAAGCACACTCCTTAAAACTGAAATTCTATCTTCTTTTCTTACTTTACTTCTTCACTTTTCTAAATACTTATTACTTCTCAAAGCATACTCGTACAAACTGAAATTCTATCTAATTCTCTACTTTACTTCTTCACTTTTCTAAATACTTATTACTTCTCAAAACATACTCCTTAAAACTGAAATTCTATCTTCTTTTCTTACTTTACTTCTTCACTTTTCACAATACTTATTACTTCTCAAAGCATACTCCTTAAAACTGAAACTATATCTTCTTTTCTTACTTTACTTCTTCACTTTTCTAAATACTTATTACTTCTCAAAGCACACTCCTTAAAACTGAAATTCTATCTTCTTTTCTTACTTAACTTCTTCACTTTTCTAAATACTTATTACTTCTCAAAGCATACTCCTTAAAACTGAAATTCTATCTTCTTTTCTTACTTAACTTCTTCACTTTTCTAAATACTTATTACTTCTCAAAACATACTACTTAAAACTGAAATTCTATCTTCTTTTCTTACTTTACTTCTTCACTTTTCTAAATACTTATTACTTCTCAAAGCATACTCGTACAAACTGAAATTCTATCTAATTCTCTACTTTACTTCTTCACTTTTCTAAATACTTATTACTTCTCAAAACATACTCCTTAAAACTGAAATTCTATCTTCTTTTCTTACTTAACTTCTTCACTTTTCTAAATACTTATTACTTCTCAAAGCATACTCCTTAAAACTGAAATTCTATCTTCTTTTCTTACTTAACTTCTTCACTTTTCTAAATACTTATTACTTCTCAAAACATACTCCTTAAAACTGAAATTCTATCTTCTTTTCTTACTTAACTTCTTCACTTTTCTAAATACTTATTACTTCTCAAAGCATACTACTTAAAACTGAAATTCTATCTTCTTTTCTTACTTTACTTCTTCACTTTTCTAAATACTTATTACTTCTCAAAACATACTCCTTAAAACTGAAATTCTATCTTCTTTTCTTACTTTACTTCTTCACTTTTCTAAATACTTATTACTTCTCAAAACATACTCCTTAAAACTGAAATTCTATCTAATTCTCTACTTTACTTCTTCACTTTTCTAAATACTTATTACTTCTCAAAGCACACTCCTTAAAACTGAAACTCTATCTTCTTTTCTTACTTAACTTCTTCACTTTTCTAAATACTTATTACTTCTCAAAACATACTCCTTAAAACTGAAATTCTATCTTCTTTTCTTACTTTACTTCTTCACTTTTCTAAATACTTATTACTTCTCAAAACATACTCCTTAAAACTGAAATTCTATCTAATTCTCTACTTTACTTCTTCACTTTTCTAAATACTTATTACTTCTCAAAGCATACTTCTTAAAACTGAAATTCTATCTAATTCTCTACTTAACTTCTTCACTTTTCTAAATACTTATTACTTCTCAAGACATACTCCTTAAAACTGAAATTCTATCTTCTTTTCTTACTTTACTTCTTCACTTTTCTAAATACTTATTACTTCTCAAGACATACTCCTTAAAACTGAATTTCTATCTTCTTTTCTTACTTAACTTCTTCACTTTTCTAAATACTTATTACTTCTCAAAGCATACTCGTACAAACTGAAACTCTATCTTCTTTTCTTACTTAACTTCTTCACTTTTCTAAATACTTATTACTTCTCAAAACATACTCCTTAAAACTGAAACTCTATATTCATTTCTTACTTTACTTCTTCACTTTTCTAAATACTTATTACTTCTCAAAGCATACTTCTTAAAACTGAAATTCTATATTCATTTCTTACTTAACTTCTTCACTTTTCACAATACTTATTACTTCTCAAAGCATACTCCTTAAAACTGAAATTCTATCTTCTTTTCTTACTTTACTTCTTCACTTTTCTAAATACTTATTACTTCTCAAAGCATACTCCTTAAAACTGAAATTCTATCTTCTTTTCTTACTTAACTTCTTCACTTTTCACAATACTTATTACTTCTCAAAACATACTCCTTAAAACTGAAACTATATCTTCTTTTCTTACTTTACTTCTTCACTTTTCTAAATACTTATTACTTCTCAAAGCATACTCCTTAAAACTGAAATTCTATCTTCTTTTCTTACTTAACTTCTTCACTTTTCACAATACTTATTACTTCTCAAAACATACTACTTAAAACTGAAACTCTATATTCATTTCTTACTTTACTTCTTCACTTTTCTAAATACTTATTACTTCTCAAAGCATACTACTTAAAACTGAAATTCTATCTAATTCTCTACTTAATTTCTTCACTTTTCTAAATACTTATTACTTCTCAAAACATACTCCTTAAAACTGAAATTCTATCTTCTTTTCTTACTTTACTTCTTCACTTTTCTAAATACTTATTACTTCTCAAAGCATACTCCTTAAAACTGAAATTCTATCTTCTTTTCTTACTTTACTTCTTCACTTTTCTAAATACTTATTACTTCTCAAAGCATACTCCTTAAAACTGAAATTCTATCTTCTTTTCTTACTTAACTTCTTCACTTTTCACAATACTTATTACTTCTCAAAACATACTCCTTAAAACTGAAACTATATCTTCTTTTCTTACTTTACTTCTTCACTTTTCTAAATACTTATTACTTCTCAAAGCATACTCCTTAAAACTGAAACTCTATCTTCTTTTCTTACTTAACTTCTTCACTTTTCTAAATACTTATTACTTCTCAAAACATACTCCTTAAAACTGAAACTCTATATTCATTTCTTACTTTACTTCTTCACTTTTCTAAATACTTATTACTTCTCTAATCATACTCGTACAAACTGAAATTCTATATTCATTTCTTACTTAACTTCTTCACTTTTCACAATACTTATTACTTCTCAAAGCATACTCCTTAAAACTGAAATTCTATCTTCTTTTCTTACTTTACTTCTTCACTTTTCTAAATACTTATTACTTCTCAAAGCATACTCCTTAAAACTGAAATTCTATCTTCTTTTCTTACTTAACTTCTTCACTTTTCACAATACTTATTACTTCTCAAAACATACTCCTTAAAACTGAAACTATATCTTCTTTTCTTACTTTACTTCTTCACTTTTCTAAATACTTATTACTTCTCAAAGCATACTCCTTAAAACTGAAATTCTATCTTCTTTTCTTACTTAACTTCTTCACTTTTCACAATACTTATTACTTCTCAAAACATACTACTTAAAACTGAAACTCTATATTCATTTCTTACTTTACTTCTTCACTTTTCTAAATACTTATTACTTCTCAAAGCATACTACTTAAAACTGAAATTCTATCTAATTCTCTACTTAATTTCTTCACTTTTCTAAATACTTATTACTTCTCAAAACATACTCCTTAAAACTGAAATTCTATCTTCTTTTCTTACTTTACTTCTTCACTTTTCACAATACTTATTACTTCTCAAAGCATACTCCTTAAAACTGAAACTATATCTTCTTTTCTTACTTTACTTCTTCACTTTTCTAAATACTTATTACTTCTCAAAGCACACTCCTTAAAACTGAAATTCTATCTTCTTTTCTTACTTAACTTCTTCACTTTTCTAAATACTTATTACTTCTCAAAGCATACTACTTAAAACTGAAATTCTATCTTCTTTTCTTACTTAACTTCTTCACTTTTCTAAATACTTATTACTTCTCAAAGCACACTCCTTAAAACTGAAATTCTATCTTCTTTTCTTACTTAACTTCTTCACTTTTCTAAATACTTATTACTTCTCAAAGCATACTCGTACAAACTGAAATTCTATCTAATTCTCTACTTTACTTCTTCACTTTTCTAAATACTTATTACTTCTCAAAACATACTCCTTAAAACTGAAATTCTATCTAATCTCTTTCTTACTTAACTTCTTCACTTTTCTAAATACTTATTACTTCTCAAAACATACTTCTTAAAACTGAAATTCTATCTAATTCTCTACTTTACTTCTTCACTTTTCTAAATACTTATTACTTCTCAAAGCATACTCCTTAAAACTGAAATTCTATCTTCTTTTCTTACTTAACTTCTTCACTTTTCTACAATACTTATTACTTCTCAAAACATACTCCTTAAAACTGAAATTCTATCTTCTTTTCTTACTTTACTTCTTCACTTTTCTAAATACTTATTACTTCTCAAAGCATACTCGTAAAACTGAAATTCTATCTTCTTTTCTTACTTTACTTCTTCACTTTTCTAAATACTTATTACTTCTCAAAACATACTCCTTAAAACTGAAATTCTATCTTCTTTTCTTACTTTACTTCTTCACTTTTCTACAATACTTATTACTTCTCAAAGCATACTCCTTAAAACTGAAATTCTATCTTCTTTTCTTACTTTACTTCTTCACTTTTCTAAATACTTATTACTTCTCAAAGCATACTCCTTAAAACTGAAATTCTATCTTCTTTTCTTACTTTACTTCTTCACTTTTCTAAATACTTATTACTTCTCAAAGCATACTCCTTAAAACTGAAATTCTATCTTCTTTTCTTACTTAACTTCTTCACTTTTCACAATACTTATTACTTCTCAAAACATACTCCTTAAAACTGAAACTATATCTTCTTTTCTTACTTTACTTCTTCACTTTTCTAAATACTTATTACTTCTCAAAGCATACTCCTTAAAACTGAAATTCTATCTTCTTTTCTTACTTAACTTCTTCACTTTTCACAATACTTATTACTTCTCAAAACATACTACTTAAAACTGAAACTCTATATTCATTTCTTACTTTACTTCTTCACTTTTCTAAATACTTATTACTTCTCAAAGCATACTACTTAAAACTGAAATTCTATCTAATTCTCTACTTAATTTCTTCACTTTTCTAAATACTTATTACTTCTCAAAACATACTCCTTAAAACTGAAATTCTATCTTCTTTTCTTACTTTACTTCTTCACTTTTCTAAATACTTATTACTTCTCAAAGCATACTCCTTAAAACTGAAATTCTATCTTCTTTTCTTACTTTACTTCTTCACTTTTCTAAATACTTATTACTTCTCAAAGCATACTCCTTAAAACTGAAATTCTATCTTCTTTTCTTACTTAACTTCTTCACTTTTCACAATACTTATTACTTCTCAAAACATACTCCTTAAAACTGAAACTATATCTTCTTTTCTTACTTTACTTCTTCACTTTTCTAAATACTTATTACTTCTCAAAGCATACTCCTTAAAACTGA
The DNA here is from genome assembly GCA_946699065.1 of Loxodes magnus. Lineage (NCBI taxonomy): Eukaryota > Ciliophora > Karyorelictea > Loxodida > Loxodidae > Loxodes > Loxodes magnus. The sequence continues at coordinate 25,810 of CAMPDV010004075.1, read as the reverse complement.
AACTCTATCTTCTTTTCTTACTTAACTTCTTCACTTTTCTAAATACTTATTACTTCTCAAAACATACTCCTTAAAACTGAAACTCTATATTCATTTCTTACTTTACTTCTTCACTTTTCTAAATACTTATTACTTCTCTAATCATACTCGTACAAACTGAAATTCTATATTCATTTCTTACTTAACTTCTTCACTTTTCACAATACTTATTACTTCTCAAAGCATACTCCTTAAAACTGAAATTCTATCTTCTTTTCTTACTTTACTTCTTCACTTTTCTAAATACTTATTACTTCTCAAAGCATACTCCTTAAAACTGAAATTCTATCTTCTTTTCTTACTTAACTTCTTCACTTTTCACAATACTTATTACTTCTCAAAACATACTCCTTAAAACTGAAACTATATCTTCTTTTCTTACTTTACTTCTTCACTTTTCTAAATACTTATTACTTCTCAAAGCATACTCCTTAAAACTGAAATTCTATCTTCTTTTCTTACTTAACTTCTTCACTTTTCACAATACTTATTACTTCTCAAAACATACTACTTAAAACTGAAACTCTATATTCATTTCTTACTTTACTTCTTCACTTTTCTAAATACTTATTACTTCTCAAAGCATACTACTTAAAACTGAAATTCTATCTAATTCTCTACTTAATTTCTTCACTTTTCTAAATACTTATTACTTCTCAAAACATACTCCTTAAAACTGAAATTCTATCTTCTTTTCTTACTTTACTTCTTCACTTTTCACAATACTTATTACTTCTCAAAGCATACTCCTTAAAACTGAAACTATATCTTCTTTTCTTACTTTACTTCTTCACTTTTCTAAATACTTATTACTTCTCAAAGCACACTCCTTAAAACTGAAATTCTATCTTCTTTTCTTACTTAACTTCTTCACTTTTCTAAATACTTATTACTTCTCAAAGCATACTACTTAAAACTGAAATTCTATCTTCTTTTCTTACTTAACTTCTTCACTTTTCTAAATACTTATTACTTCTCAAAGCACACTCCTTAAAACTGAAATTCTATCTTCTTTTCTTACTTAACTTCTTCACTTTTCTAAATACTTATTACTTCTCAAAGCATACTCGTACAAACTGAAATTCTATCTAATTCTCTACTTTACTTCTTCACTTTTCTAAATACTTATTACTTCTCAAAACATACTCCTTAAAACTGAAATTCTATCTTCTTTTCTTACTTTACTTCTTCACTTTTCACAATACTTATTACTTCTCAAAGCATACTCCTTAAAACTGAAACTATATCTTCTTTTCTTACTTTACTTCTTCACTTTTCTAAATACTTATTACTTCTCAAATCATACTACTTAAAACTGAAATTCTATCTTCTTTTCTTACTTTACTTCTTCACTTTTCTAAATACTTATTACTTCTCAAAGCACACTCCTTAAAACTGAAATTCTATCTTCTTTTCTTACTTTACTTCTTCACTTTTCTAAATACTTATTACTTCTCAAAACATACTCCTTAAAACTGAAATTCTATCTTCTTTTCTTACTTTACTTCTTCACTTTTCTAAATACTTATTACTTCTCAAAACATACTCCTTAAAACTGAAATTCTATCTAATTCTCTACTTTACTTCTTCACTTTTCTAAATACTTATTACTTCTCAAAGCACACTCCTTAAAACTGAAACTCTATCTTCTTTTCTTACTTAACTTCTTCACTTTTCTAAATACTTATTACTTCTCAAAACATACTCCTTAAAACTGAAATTCTATCTTCTTTTCTTACTTTACTTCTTCACTTTTCACAATACTTATTACTTCTCAAAGCATACTCCTTAAAACTGAAATTCTATCTAATTCTCTACTTTACTTCTTCACTTTTCTAAATACTTATTACTTCTCAAAGCATACTTCTTAAAACTGAAATTCTATCTAATTCTCTACTTAACTTCTTCACTTTTCTAAATACTTATTACTTCTCAAGACATACTCCTTAAAACTGAATTTCTATCTTCTTTTCTTACTTTACTTCTTCACTTTTCTAAATACTTATTACTTCTCAAGACATACTCCTTAAAACTGAATTTCTATCTTCTTTTCTTACTTAACTTCTTCACTTTTCTAAATACTTATTACTTCTCAAAACATACGCCTTAAAACTGAAATTCTATCTTCTTTTCTTACTTAACTTCTTCACTTTTCTAAATACTTATTACTTCTCAAAACATACTCCTTAAAACTGAAATTCTATCTTCTTTTCTTACTTAACTTCTTCACTTTTCTAAATACTTATTACTTCTCAAAACATACTACTTAAAACTGAAATTCTATCTAATTCTCTACTTTACTTCTTCACTTTTCTAAATACTTATTACTTCTCAAAGCATACTTCTTAAAACTGAAATTCTATCTAATTCTCTACTTTACTTCTTCACTTTTCTAAATACTTATTACTTCTCAAAGCACACTCCTTAAAACTGAAATTCTATCTTCTTTTCTTACTTTACTTCTTCACTTTTCTAAATACTTATTACTTCTCAAAGCATACTCGTACAAACTGAAATTCTATCTAATTCTCTACTTTACTTCTTCACTTTTCTAAATACTTATTACTTCTCAAAACATACTCCTTAAAACTGAAATTTCTATCTTCTTTTCTTACTTTACTTCTTCACTTTTCACAATACTTATTACTTCTCAAAGCATACTCCTTAAAACTGAAACTATATCTTCTTTTCTTACTTTACTTCTTCACTTTTCTAAATACTTATTACTTCTCAAAGCACACTCCTTAAAACTGAAATTCTATCTTCTTTTCTTACTTAACTTCTTCACTTTTCTAAATACTTATTACTTCTCAAAGCATACTCCTTAAAACTGAAATTCTATCTTCTTTTCTTACTTAACTTCTTCACTTTTCTAAATACTTATTACTTCTCAAAACATACTACTTAAAACTGAAATTCTATCTTCTTTTCTTACTTTACTTCTTCACTTTTCTAAATACTTATTACTTCTCAAAGCATACTCGTACAAACTGAAATTATATCTAATTCTCTACTTTACTTCTTCACTTTTCACAATACTTATTACTTCTCAAAACATACTACTTAAAACTGAAACTATATCTTCTTTTCTTACTTTACTTCTTCACTTTTCTAAATACTTATTACTTCTCAAAGCACACTCCTTAAAACTGAAATTCTATCTTCTTTTCTTACTTTACTTCTTCACTTTTCTAAATACTTATTACTTCTCAAAACATACTCCTTAAAACTGAAATTCTATCTTCTTTTCTTACTTTACTTCTTCACTTTTCTAAATACTTATTACTTCTCAAAACATACTCCTTAAAACTGAAATTCTATCTAATTCTCTACTTTACTTCTTCACTTTTCTAAATACTTATTACTTCTCAAAGCACACTCCTTAAAACTGAAACTCTATCTTCTTTTCTTACTTAACTTCTTCACTTTTCTAAATACTTATTACTTCTCAAAGCACACTCCTTAAAACTGAAATTCTATCTTCTTTTCTTACTTTACTTCTTCACTTTTCTAAATACTTATTACTTCTCAAAGCATACTTCTTAAAACTGAAATTCTATCTTCTTTTCTTACTTAACTTCTTCACTTTTCTAAATACTTATTACTTCTCAAAGCATACTTCTTAAAACTGAAATTCTATCTAATTCTCTACTTAACTTCTTCACTTTTCTAAATACTTATTACTTCTCAAGACATACTCCTTAAAACTGAATTTCTATCTTCTTTTCTTACTTTACTTCTTCACTTTTCTAAATACTTATTACTTCTCAAGACATACTCCTTAAAACTGAATTTCTATCTTCTTTTCTTACTTAACTTCTTCACTTTTCTAAATACTTATTACTTCTCAAAACATACTCCTTAAAACTGAAATTCTATCTTCTTTTCTTACTTAACTTCTTCACTTTTCTAAATACTTATTACTTCTCAAAACATACTCCTTAAAACTGAAACTCTATATTCATTTCTTACTTTACTTCTTCACTTTTCTAAATACTTATTACTTCTCTAATCATACTCGTACAAACTGAAATTCTATATTCATTTCTTACTTAACTTCTTCACTTTTCTAAATACTTATTACTTCTCAAAGCATACTCCTTAAAACTGAAATTCTATCTTCTTTTCTTACTTTACTTCTTCACTTTTCTAAATACTTATTACTTCTCAAAGCATACTCCTTAAAACTGAAATTCTATCTTCTTTTCTTACTTAACTTCTTCACTTTTCTAAATACTTATTACTTCTCAAAGCACACTCCTTAAAACTGAAACTCTATATTCATTTCTTACTTTACTTCTTCACTTTTCTAAATACTTATTACTTCTCAAAGCATACTACTTAAAACTGAAATTCTATCTAATTCTCTACTTAATTTCTTCACTTTTCTAAATACTTATTACTTCTCAAAGCATACCTCTTAAAACTGAAACTCTATCTTCTTTTCTTACTTAACTTCTTCACTTTTCTAAATACTTATTACTTCTCAAAGCATACTTCTTAAAACTGAAATTCTATCTTCTTTTCTTACTTTACTTCTTCACTTTTCTAAATACTTATTACTTCTCAAAACATACTCCTTAAAACTGAAATTCTATCTAATTCTCTACTTTACTTCTTCACTTTTCTAAATACTTATTACTTCTCAAAGCATACTTCTTAAAACTGAAATTCTATCTAATTCTCTACTTAACTTCTTCACTTTTCTAAATACTTATTACTTCTCAAGACATACTCCTTAAAACTGAATTTCTATCTTCTTTTCTTACTTTACTTCTTCACTTTTCTAAATACTTATTACTTCTCAAGACATACTCCTTAAAACTGAATTTCTATCTTCTTTTCTTACTTAACTTCTTCACTTTTCTAAATACTTATTACTTCTCAAAGCACACTCCTTAAAACTGAAATTCTATCTTCTTTTCTTACTTAACTTCTTCACTTTTCTAAATACTTATTACTTCTCAAAGCATACTCGTACAAACTGAAACTCTATCTTCTTTTCTTACTTAACTTCTTCACTTTTCTAAATACTTATTACTTCTCAAAACATACTCCTTAAAACTGAAATTCTATCTTCTTTTCTTACTTTACTTCTTCACTTTTCACAATACTTATTACTTCTCAAAGCATACTCCTTAAAACTGAAACTATATCTTCTTTTCTTACTTTACTTCTTCACTTTTCTAAATACTTATTACTTCTCAAATCATACTACTTAAAACTGAAACTCTATATTCATTTCTTACTTTACTTCTTCACTTTTCTAAATACTTATTACTTCTCAAAGCATACTACTTAAAACTGAAATTCTATCTTCTTTTCTTACTTTACTTCTTCACTTTTCACAATACTTATTACTTCTCAAAACATACTACTTAAAACTGAAACTCTATATTCATTTCTTACTTTACTTCTTCACTTTTCACAATACTTATTACTTCTCAAAGCATACTTCTTAAAACTGAAATTCTATCTTCTTTTCTTACTTAACTTCTTCACTTTTCTAAATACTTATTACTTCTCAAAACATACTCCTTAAAACTGAAATTCTATCTTCTTTTCTTACTTTACTTCTTCACTTTTCTAAATACTTATTACTTCTCAAAACATACTCCTTAAAACTGAATTTCTATCTAATTCTCTACTTTACTTCTTCACTTTTCTAAATACTTATTACTTCTCAAAGCATACTTCTTAAAACTGAAATTCTATCTAATTCTCTACTTAACTTCTTCACTTTTCTAAATACTTATTACTTCTCAAAGCACACTCCTTAAAACTGAAACTCTATCTTCTTTTCTTACTTTACTTCTTCACTTTTCTAAATACTTATTACTTCTCAAAACATACTCCTTAAAACTGAAATTCTATCTTCTTTTCTTACTTAACTTCTTCACTTTTCTAAATACTTATTACTTCTCAAAACATACTCCTTAAAACTGAAATTCTATCTTCTTTTCTTACTTAACTTCTTCACTTTTCTAAATACTTATTACTTCTCAAAACATACTCCTTAAAACTGAAACTCTATATTCATTTCTTACTTTACTTCTTCACTTTTCTAAATACTTATTACTTCTCTAATCATACTCGTACAAACTGAAATTCTATATTCATTTCTTACTTAACTTCTTCACTTTTCTAAATACTTATTACTTCTCAAAGCATACTCCTTAAAACTGAAATTCTATCTTCTTTTCTTACTTTACTTCTTCACTTTTCTAAATACTTATTACTTCTCAAAGCATACTCCTTAAAACTGAAATTCTATCTTCTTTTCTTACTTAACTTCTTCACTTTTCTAAATACTTATTACTTCTCTAATCATACTCGTACAAACTGAATTTCTATCTTCTTTTCTTACTTTACTTCTTCACTTTTCACAATACTTATTACTTCTCAAAGCACACTTCTTAAAACTGAAATTCTCTTTAATTCTCTACTTTACTTCTTCACTTTTCTAAATACTTATTACTTCTCTAATTTTACTCGTACAAACTGAATTTCTATCTTCTTTTCTTACTTTACTTCTTCACTTTTCTAAATACTTATTACTTCTCAAAGCATACTTCTTAAAACTGAAATTCTATTTAATTCTCTACTTTACTTCTTCACTTTTCTAAATACTTATTACTTCTCAAAGCATACTCGTACAAACTGAAACTCTATCTTCTTTTCTTACTTTACTTCTTCACTTTTCTAAATACTTATTACTTCTCAAAGCATACTCCTTAAAACTGAAATTCTATCTTCTTTTCTTACTTAACTTCTTCACTTTTCACAATACTTATTACTTCTCAAAACAACTACTTAAAACTGAAACTCTATATTCATTTCTTACTTTACTTCTTCACTTTTCACAATACTTATTACTTCTCAAAGCATACTCCTTAAAACTGAAATTCTATCTTCTTTTCTTACTTTACTTCTTCACTTTTCACAATACTTATTACTTCTCAAAGCACACTTCTTAAAACTGAAATTCTCTTTAATTCTCTACTTTACTTCTTCACTTTTCTAAATACTTATTACTTCTCTAATTTTACTCGTACAAACTGCATTTCTATCTTCTTTTCTTACTTTACTTCTTCACTTTTCTAAATACTTATTACTTCTCAAAGCATACTTCTTAAAACTGAAATTCTATTTAATTCTCTACTTTACTTCTTCACTTTTCTAAATACTTATTACTTCTCAAAGCACACTCCTTAAAACTGAAATTCTATCTTCTTTTCTTACTTAACTTCTTCACTTTTCTAAATACTTATTACTTCTCAAAGCATACTCCTTAAAACTGAAATTCTATCTTCTTTTCTTACTTAACTTCTTCACTTTTCACAATACTTATTACTTCTCAAAACATACTACTTAAAACTGAAACTCTATATTCATTTCTTACTTTACTTCTTCACTTTTCACAATACTTATTACTTCTCAAAGCATACTTCTTAAAACTGAAATTCTATCTTCTTTTCTTACTTAACTTCTTCACTTTTCTAAATACTTATTACTTCTCAAAGCATACTCCTTAAAACTGAAATTCTATCTTCTTTTCTTACTTAACTTCTTCACTTTTCTAAATACTTATTACTTCTCAAAACATACTCCTTAAAACTGAAATTCTATATTCATTTCTTACTTAACTTCTTCACTTTTCTAAATACTTATTACTTCTCAAATCATACTACTTAAAACTGAAATTCTATCTTCTTTTCTTACTTTACTTCTTCACTTTTCTAAATACTTATTACTTCTCAAAGCATACTCCTTAAAACTGAAATTCTATCTTCTTTTCTTACTTAACTTCTTCACTTTTCTAAATACTTATTACTTCTCAAAACATACTACTTAAAACTGAAATTCTATCTTCTTTTCTTACTTAACTTCTTCACTTTTCTAAATACTTATTACTTCTCAAAACATACTTCTTAAAACTGAAATTCTATCTAATTCTCTACTTTACTTCTTCACTTTTCTAAATACTTATTACTTCTCAAAACATACTCGTACAAACTGAATTTCTATCTTCTTTTCTTACTTTACTTCTTCACTTTTCTAAATACTTATTACTTCTCAAGACATACTCCTTAAAACTGAATTTCTATCTTCTTTTCTTACTTTACTTCTTCACTTTTCTAAATACTTATTACTTCTCAAAGCATACTTCTTAAAACTGAAATTCTATCTAATTCTCTACTTAACTTCTTCACTTTTCTAAATACTTATTACTTCTCAAAGCACACTCCTTAAAACTGAAACTCTATCTTCTTTTCTTACTTTACTTCTTCACTTTTCTAAATACTTATTACTTCTCAAAACATACTCCTTAAAACTGAAATTCTATCTTCTTTTCTTACTTAACTTCTTCACTTTTCTAAATACTTATTACTTCTCAAAACATACTCCTTAAAACTGAAATTCTATCTTCTTTTCTTACTTAACTTCTTCACTTTTCTAAATACTTATTACTTCTCAAAGCACACTCCTTAAAACTGAAATTCTATCTTCTTTTCTTACTTTACTTCTTCACTTTTCTAAATACTTATTACTTCTCAAAACATACTCTTACAAACTGAATTTCTATCTTCTTTTCTTACTTTACTTCTTCACTTTTCACAATACTTATTACTTCTCAAAACATACTACTTAAAACTGAAATTCTATCTTCTTTTCTTACTTTACTTCTTCACTTTTCTAAATACTTATTACTTCTCAAAGCACACTCCTTAGAACTGAAATTCTATCTAATTCTCTACTTTACTTCTTCACTTTTCTAAATACTTATTACTTCTCAAAACATACTCCTTAAAACTGAAATTCTATATTCTTTTCTTACTTTACTTCTTCACTTTTCACAATACTTATTACTTCTCAAAGCATACTTCTTAAAACTGAAATTCTATCTTCTTTTCTTACTTAACTTCTTCACTTTTCTAAATACTTATTACTTCTCAAAGCACACTCCTTAAAACTGAAATTCTATCTTCTTTTCTTACTTAACTTCTTCACTTTTCAAAATACTTATTACTTCCCAAATCATACTACTTAAAACTGAAATTCTATCTTCTTTTCTTACTTAACTTCTTCACTTTTCTAAATACTTATTACTTCTCAAAGCATACTCGTACAAACTGAAACTCTATCTTCTTTTCTTACTTAACTTCTTCACTTTTCTAAATACTTATTACTTCTCAAAACATACTCCTTAAAACTGAAATTCTATCTTCTTTTCTTACTTAACTTCTTCACTTTTCTAAATACTTATTACTTCTCAAAACATACTCCTTAAAACTGAAATTCTATCTTCTTTTCTTACTTTACTTCTTCACTTTTCACAATACTTATTACTTCTCAAAGCACACTCCTTAAAACTGAAATTCTATCTTCTTTTCTTACTTAACTTCTTCACTTTTCAAAATACTTATTACTTCCCAAATCATACTACTTAAAACTGAAATTCTATCTTCTTTTCTTACTTAACTTCTTCACTTTTCTAAATACTTATTACTTCTCAAAGCATACTCGTACAAACTGAAACTCTATCTTCTTTTCTTACTTAACTTCTTCACTTTTCTAAATACTTATTACTTCTCAAAACATACTCCTTAAAACTGAAATTCTATCTTCTTTTCTTACTTAACTTCTTCACTTTTCTAAATACTTATTACTTCTCAAAGCACACTCCTTAAAACTGAAATTCTATCTTCTTTTCTTACTTTACTTCTTCACTTTTCAAAATACTTATTACTTCTCAAATCATACTCCTTAAAACTGAAATTCTATCTTCTTTTCTTACTTAACTTCTTCACTTTTCTAAATACTTATTACTTCTCAAAGCATACTCGTACAAACTGAAACTCTATATTCATTTCTTACTTTACTTCTTCACTTTTCTAAATACTTATTACTTCTCTAATCATACTCGTACAAACTGAAATTCTATATTCATTTCTTACTTAACTTCTTCACTTTTCTAAATACTTATTACTTCTCAAAGCATACTCCTTAAAACTGAAATTCTATCTTCTTTTCTTACTTTACTTCTTCACTTTTCTAAATACTTATTACTTCTCAAAGCATACTCCTTAAAACTGAAATTCTATCTTCTTTTCTTACTTTACTTCTTCACTTTTCACAATACTTATTACTTCTCAAAGCATACTCCTTAAAACTGAAATTCTATATTCATTTCTTACTTTACTTCTTCACTTTTCTAAATACTTATTACTTCTCAAAGCATACTACTTAAAACTGAAATTCTATCTTCTTTTCTTACTTTACTTCTTCACTTTTCACAATACTTATTACTTCTCAAAACATACTACTTAAAACTGAAACTCTATATTCATTTCTTACTTTACTTCTTCACTTTTCTAAATACTTATTACTTCTCAAAGCATACTACTTAAAACTGAAATTCTATCTAATTCTCTACTTAACTTCTTCACTTTTCTAAATACTTATTACTTCTCAAAGCATACTCGTACAAACTGAAACTCTATATTCATTTCTTACTTTACTTCTTCACTTTTCTAAATACTTATTACTTCTCAAAGCATACTCCTTAAAACTGAAATTCTATCTTCTTTTCTTACTTAACTTCTTCACTTTTCTAAATACTTATTACTTCTCAAAACATACTCCTTAAAACTGAAATTCTATCTTCTTTTCTTACTTAACTTCTTCACTTTTCTAAATACTTATTACTTCTCAAAACATACTCCTTAAAACTGAAACTCTATATTCATTTCTTACTTTACTTCTTCACTTTTCTAAATACTTATTACTTCTCTAATCATACTCGTACAAACTGAAATTCTATCTAATTCTCTACTTAATTTCTTCACTTTTCTAAATACTTATTACTTCTCAAAGCATACCTCTTAAAACTGAAACTCTATCTTCTTTTCTTACTTTACTTCTTCACTTTTCTAAATACTTATTACTTCTCAAAGCATACTCCTTAAAACTGAAATTCTATATTCATTTCTTACTTTACTTCTTCACTTTTCTAAATACTTATTACTTCTCAAAGCACACTCCTTAAAACTGAAATTCTATCTTCTTTTCTTACTTAACTTCTTCACTTTTCTAAATACTTATTACTTCTCAAAGCATACTCGTACAAACTGAAACTCTATCTTCTTTTCTTACTTAACTTCTTCACTTTTCTAAATACTTATTACTTCTCAAATCATACTCCTTAAAACTGAAATTCTATCTTCTTTTCTTACTTTACTTCTTCACTTTTCTAAATACTTATTACTTCCCAAATCATACTACTTAAAACTGAAATTCTATCTCTTTTCTTACTTTACTTCTTCACTTTTCTAAATACTTACTACTTCTCAAAGCATACTCCTTAAAACTGAAATTCTACCTTCTTTTCTTACTTTACTTCTTCACTTTTCTAAATACTTACTACTTCTCAAAGCATACTACTTAAAACTGAAATTCTATCTTCTTTTCTTACTTAACTTCTTCACTTTTCTAAATACTTATTACTTCTCAAAACATACTCCTTAAAACTGAAATTCTATCTTCTTTTCTTACTTAACTTCTTCACTTTTCTAAATACTTATTACTTCTCAAAACATACTCCTTAAAACTGAAATTCTATCTTCTTTTCTTACTTAACTTCTTCACTTTTCTAAATACTTATTACTTCTCAAAACATACTCCTTAAAACTGAAACTCTATATTTATTTCTTACTTTACTTCTTCACTTTTCTAAATACTTATTACTTCTCTAATCATACTCGTACAAACTGAAACTCTATCTTCTTTTCTTACTTAACTTCTTCACTTTTCTAAATACTTATTACTTCTCAAATCATACTCCTTAAAACTGAAATTCTATCTTCTTTTCTTACTTAACTTCTTCACTTTTCTAAATACTTATTACTTCTCAAAACATACTCCTTAAAACTGAAATTCTATCTTCTTTTCTTACTTTACTTCTTCACTTTTCTAAATACTTATTACTTCCCAAATCATACTACTTAAAACTGAAATTCTATCTCTTTTCTTACTTTACTTCTTCACTTTTCTAAATACTTACTACTTCTCAAAGCATACTCCTTAAAACTGAAATTCTACCTTCTTTTCTTACTTTACTTCTTCACTTTTCTAAATACTTACTACTTCTCAAAGCATACTACTTAAAACTGAAATTCTATCTTCTTTTCTTACTTAACTTCTTCACTTTTCTAAATACTTATTACTTCTCAAAACATACTCGTACAAACTGAATTTCTATCTTCTTTTCTTACTTAACTTCTTCACTTTTCTAAATACTTATTACTTCTCTAATCATACTCTTACAAACTGAATTTCTATCTTCTTTTCTTACTTTACTTCTTCACTTTTCACAATACTTATTACTTCTCAAAACATACTACTTAAAACTGAAATTCTATCTTCTTTTCTTACTTAACTTCTTCACTTTTCTAAATACTTATTACTTCTCAAAACATACTCCTTAAAACTGAAATTCTATCTTCTTTTCTTACTTAACTTCTTCACTTTTCTAAATACTTATTACTTCTCAAAACATACTACTTAAAACTGAAATTCTATCTTCTTTTCTTACTTTACTTCTTCACTTTTCACAATACTTATTACTTCTCAAAGCATACTTCTTAAAACTGAAATTCTATCTTCTTTTCTTACTTTACTTCTTCACTTTTCTAAATACTTATTACTTCTCAAAGCATACTCCTTAAAACTGAAATTCTATATTCATTTCTTACTTTACTTCTTCACTTTTCTAAATACTTATTACTTCTCAAAGCACACTCCTTAAAACTGAAATTCTATCTTCTTTTCTTGCTTAACTTCTTCACTTTTCACAATACTTATTACTTCCCAAATCATACTACTTAAAACTGAATTTCTATCTTCTTTTCTTACTTTACTTCTTCACTTTTCTAAATACTTATTACTTCTCAAAACATACTACTTAAAACTGAAATTCTATCTTCTTTTCTTACTTTACTTCTTCACTTTTCTAAATACTTATTACTTCCCAAATCATACTACTTAAAACTGAAATTCTATCTTCTTTTCTTACTTTACTTCTTCACTTTTCTAAATACTTATTACTTCTCAAAACACACTCCTTAAAACTGAAATTCTATCTTCTTTTCTTACTTAACTTCTTCACTTTTCTAAATACTTATTACTTCTCAAAGCATACTACTTAAAACTGAAATTCTATCTTCTTTTCTTACTTAACTTCTTCACTTTTCAAAATACTTATTACTTCCCAAATCATACTACTTAAAACTGAAATTCTATCTTCTTTTCTTACTTTACTTCTTCACTTTTCTAAATACTTATTACTTCTCAAAGCATACTCCTTAAAACTGAAATTCTATCTAATTCTCTACTTTACTTCTTCACTTTTCTAAATACTTATTACTTCTCAAAACATACTCCTTAAAACTGAAATTCTATATTCATTTCTTACTTTACTTCTTCACTTTTCACAATACTTATTACTTCTCAAAGCATACTCCTTAAAACTGAAATTCTATCTTCTTTTCTTACTTAACTTCTTCACTTTTCTAAATACTTATTACTTCTCAAAGCACACTCCTTAAAACTGAAATTCTATCTTCTTTTCTTACTTTACTTCTTCACTTTTCAAAATACTTATTACTTCTCAAAACATACTCCTTAAAACTGAAATTCTATCTTCTTTTCTTACTTTACTTCTTCACTTTTCTAAATACTTATTACTTCTCAAAACATACTCCTTAAAACTGAAATTCTATCTTCTTTTCTTACTTTACTTCTTCACTTTTCACAATACTTATTACTTCTCAAAGCATACTCCTTAAAACTGAAATTCTATCTTCTTTTCTTACTTAACTTCTTCACTTTTCTAAATACTTATTACTTCTCAAATCATACTACTTAAAACTGAAATTCTATCTTCTTTTCTTACTTTACTTCTTCACTTTTCTAAATACTTATTACTTCTCAAAGCATACTCCTTAAAACTGAAATTCTATCTTCTTTTCTTACTTAACTTCTTCACTTTTCTAAATACTTATTACTTCTCAAGACATACTCCTTAAAACTGAATTTCTATCTAATTCTCTATTTTACTTGTTCACTTTTCAAAATACTTATTACTTCCCAAATCATACTACTTAAAACTGAAATTCTATCTTCTTTTCTTACTTTACTTCTTCACTTTTCTAAATACTTATTACTTCTCAAAGCATACTTCTTAGAAATGAAATTCTATCTAATTCTCTACTTTACTTCTTCACTTTTCTAAATACTTACTACTTCTCAAAGCATACTACTTAAAACTGAAATTCTATCTTCTTTTCTTACTTAACTTCTTCACTTTTCACAATACTTATTACTTCTCAAATATACTCTTAAAACTGAAATTCTATCTTCTTTTCTTACTTTACTTCTTCACTTTTCTAAATACTTATTACTTCTCAAAACATACTCCTTAAAACTGAAATTCTATCTTCTTTTCTTACTTTACTTCTTCACTTTTCTAAATACTTATTACTTCTCAAAGCATACTCCTTAAAACTGAAATTCTATCTTCTTTTCTTACTTAACTTCTTCACTTTTCTAAATACTTATTACTTCTCAAAACATACTCGTACAAACTGAATTTCTATCTTCTTTTCTTACTTAACTTCTTCACTTTTCTAAATACTTATTACTTCTCTAATCATACTCTTACAAACTGAATTTCTATCTTCTTTTCTTACTTTACTTCTTCACTTTTCACAATACTTATTACTTCTCAAAACATACTACTTAAAACTGAAATTCTATCTTCTTTTCTTACTTAACTTCTTCACTTTTCTAAATACTTATTACTTCTCAAAACATACTCCTTAAAACTGAAATTCTATCTTCTTTTCTTACTTAACTTCTTCACTTTTCTAAATACTTATTACTTCCCAAATCATACTACTTAAAACTGAAATTCTATCTTCTTTTCTTACTTTACTTCTTCACTTTTCTAAATACTTATTACTTCTCAAAGCATACTCCTTAAAACTGAAATTCTATCTTCTTTTCTTACTTAACTTCTTCACTTTTCTAAATACTTATTACTTCTCTAATCATACTCGTACAAACTGAATTTCTATCTTCTTTTCTTACTTTACTTCTTCACTTTTCTAAATACTTATTACTTCTCAAAGCATACTTCTTAAAACTGAAATTCTATTTAATTCTCTACTTTACTTCTTCACTTTTCTAAATACTTATTACTTCCCAAATCATACTACTTAAAACTGAAATTCTATATTCATTTCTTACTTAACTTCTTCACTTTTCACAATACTTATTACTTCTCAAATATACTCTTAAAACTGAAATTCTATCTTCTTTTCTTACTTTACTTCTTCACTTTTCTAAATACTTATTACTTCTCAAAACATACTCCTTAAAACTGAAATTCTATCTTCTTTTCTTACTTTACTTCTTCACTTTTCTAAATACTTATTACTTCTCAAAACATACTACTTAAAACTGAAATTCTATCTTCTTTTCTTACTTTACTTCTTCACTTTTCTAAATACTTATTACTTCTCAAAACACACTCCTTAAAACTGAAATTCTATATTCATTTCTTACTTTACTTCTTCACTTTTCTAAATACTTATTACTTCTCAAAGCATACTTCTTAAAACTGAAATTCTATCTTCTTTTCTTACTTAACTTCTTCACTTTTCTAAATACTTATTACTTCTCAAAACATACTCCTTAAAACTGAAATTCTATCTTCTTTTCTTACTTTACTTCTTCACTTTTCTAAATACTTATTACTTCTCAAAGCATACTCCTTAAAACTGAAACTATATCTTCTTTTCTTACTTTACTTCTTCACTTTTCTAAATACTTATTACTTCTCAAATCATACTACTTAAAACTGAAACTCTATATTCATTTCTTACTTTACTTCTTCACTTTTCTAAATACTTATTACTTCTCAAAGCATACTACTTAAAACTGAAATTCTATATTCATTTCTTACTTTACTTCTTCACTTTTCACAATACTTATTACTTCTCAAAGCATACTTCTTAAAACTGAAATTCTATCTTCTTTTCTTACTTAACTTCTTCACTTTTCTAAATACTTATTACTTCTCAAAACATACTCCTTAAAACTGAAATTCTATCTTCTTTTCTTACTTTACTTCTTCACTTTTCTAAATACTTATTACTTCTCAAAACATACTCCTTAAAACTGAATTTCTATCTAATTCTCTACTTTACTTCTTCACTTTTCTAAATACTTATTACTTCTCAAAGCATACTACTTAAAACTGAAACTCTTTATTCATTTCTTACTTAACTTCTTCACTTTTCTAAATACTTATTACTTCTCAAAACACACTCCTTAAAACTGAAATTCTATATTCATTTCTTACTTTACTTCTTCACTTTTCTAAATACTTATTACTTCTCAAGACATACTCCTTAAAACTGAAATTCTATCTTCTTTTCTTACTTAACTTCTTCACTTTTCTAAATACTTATTACTTCTCTAATCATACTCGTACAAACTGAATTTCTATCTTCTTTTCTTACTTTACTTCTTCACTTTTCTAAATACTTATTACTTCTCAAAGCATACTTCTTAAAACTGAAATTCTATTTAATTCTCTACTTTACTTCTTCACTTTTCTAAATACTTATTACTTCTCTAATCATACTCGTACAAACTGAATTTCTATCTTCTTTTCTTACTTAACTTCTTCACTTTTCTAAATACTTATTACTTCTCAAAGCATACTCCTTAAAACTGAAATTCTATCTTCTTTTCTTACTTAACTTCTTCACTTTTCTAAATACTTATTACTTCTCAAAACATACTCCTTAAAACTGAAATTCTATCTTCTTTTCTTACTTAACTTCTTCACTTTTCTAAATACTTATTACTTCTCAAAACATACTTCTTAAAACTGAAATTCTATCTAATTCTCTACTTTACTTCTTCACTTTTCTAAATACTTATTACTTCTCAAAACATACTCGTACAAACTGAATTTCTATCTTCTTTTCTTACTTAACTTCTTCACTTTTCTAAATACTTATTACTTCTCTAATCATACTCTTACAAACTGAATTTCTATCTTCTTTTCTTACTTTCACTTTTCTAAATACTTATTACTTCTCACTTACTTAAAACTGAAATTCTATCTTCTTTTCTTACTTAACTTCTTCACTTTTCTAAATACTTATTACTTCTCAAAACATACTCCTTAAAACTGAAATTCTATCTTCTTTTCTTACTTAACTTCTTCACTTTTCTAAATACTTATTACTTCCCAAATCATACTACTTAAAACTGAAATTCTATCTTCTTTTCTTAAACTGAAATTCTATCTTCTTTTCTTACTTTACTTCTTCACTTTTCTAAATACTTAACTTCTCAAAGCATACTCCTTACTCCTTACTGATCTTCTTTTCTTAATTCTATCTTCTTTTCTTACATACTTACTTCTTCACTTTTCACTACTTATTACTTCTCAAAACATAACTTAAAACTGAAACTCTATATTCTTTCTTACTTATTACTTCTTCACTGAAATTTCACAATACTTATTACTTCTCAAAGATACTTTACTTCTTCATTCTATCTTCTTTTTACTTCTTACTTAACTTCTTCACTATCTTCTTTTCTTACTTTAACTACTTATTACTTCTCAAAACATACTCCTTAAAACTGAAATTCTATCTTCTTTTCTTACTTAACTTCTTCACTTTTCTAAATACTTATTACTTCCCAAATCATACTACTTCTTCACTTTTCTAAATACTGAAATTCTATCTTCTTTTCTTACTTTACTTCTTCACTTTTCTAAATACTTATTACTTCTCAAAGCATACTCCTTAAAACTGAAATTCTATCTTCTTTTCTTACTTAACTTCTTCACTTTTCTAAATACTTATTACTTTTCATACTCGTACAAACTGAATTTCTATCTTCTTTTCTTACTTAACTTCTTCACTTAAATTTCTATCTTCTTTTCTTACTTTACTTCTTCACTTTTCTAAATACTTATTACTTCTCTAATCATACTCGTACAAACTGAATTTCTACTTTTCTAAATTTCTCAAAGCATACTCCTTAAAACTGAAATTCTATCTTCTTTTCTTACTTAACTTCTTCACTTTTCTAAATACTTATTACTTCTCAAAACATACTCCTTAAAACTGAAATTCTATCTTCTTTTCTTACTTACTTCTTCACTTTTCTAAATACTTATTACTTCTCAAAACATACTTCTTAAAACTGAAATTCTATCTAATTCTCTACTTTACTTCTTCACTTTTCTAAATACTTATTACTTCTCAAAACATACTCGTAAAACTGAATTCTATCTTCTTTTCTTACTTAACTTCTTCACTTTTCTAAATACTTATTACTTCTCAAAGCATACTCCTTAAAACTGAATTTCTATCTTCTTTTCTTACTTTACTTCTTCACTTTTCTAAATACTTATTACTTCTCAAAACATACTACTTAAAACTGAAATTCTATCTTCTTTTCTTACTTAACTTCTTCACTTTTCTAAATACTTATTACTTCTCAAAACATACTCCTTAAAACTGAAATTCTATCTTCTTTTCTTACTTAACTTCTTCACTTTTCTAAATACTTATTACTTCCCAAATCATACTACTTAAAACTGAAATTCTATCTTCTTTTCTTACTTTACTTCTTCACTTTTCTAAATACTTATTACTTCTCAAAGCATACTCCTTAAAACTGAAATTCTATCTTCTTTTCTTACTTAACTTCTTCACTTTTCTAAATACTTATTACTTCTCTAATCATACTCGTACAAACTGAATTTCTATCTTCTTTTCTTACTTTACTTCTTCACTTTTCTAAATACTTATTACTTCTCAAAGCATACTCCTTAAAACTGAATTTCTATCTTCTTTTCTACTTTACTTCTTCACTTTTCTAAATACTTATTACTTCCCAAATCATACTACTTAAAACTGAATTTCTATCTTCTTTTCTTACTTTACTTCTTCACTTTTCTAAATACTTATTACTTCTCTAATCATACTCGTACAAACTGAAATTCTATCTTCTTTTCTTACTTTACTTCTTCACTTTTCTAAATACTTATTACTTCTCTAATCATACTCGTACAAACTGAATTTCTATCTTCTTTTCTTACTTTACTTCTTCACTTTTCACAATACTTATTACTTCTCAAAGCACACTTCTTAAAACTGAAATTCTATCTAATTCTCTACTTTACTTCTTCACTTTTCTAAATACTTATTACTTCTCAAAGCATACTACTTAAAACTGAAACTCTTTATTCATTTCTTACTTAACTTCTTCACTTTTCTAAATACTTATTACTTCTCAAAGCATACTCCTTAAAACTGAATTTCTATCTTCTTTTCTTACTTTACTTCTTCACTTTTCTAAATACTTATTACTTCTCAAAGCACACTCCTTAAAACTGAAATTCTATCTTCTTTTCTTACTTAACTTCTTCACTTTTCACAATACTTATTACTTCTCAAAGCATACTTCTTAAAACTGAAATTCTATCTTCTTTTCTTACTTAACTTCTTCACTTTTCTAAATACTTATTACTTCTCAAAACATACTCCTTAAAACTGAAATTCTATCTAATTCTCTACTTAACTTCTTCACTTTTCTAAATACTTATTACTTCTCAAAGCACACTCCTTAAAACTGAAACTCTATCTTCTTTTCTTACTTTACTTCTTCACTTTTCTAAATACTTATTACTTCTCAAAACATACTCCTTAAAACTGAAATTTTATCTTCTTTTCTTACTTAACTTCTTCACTTTTCTAAATACTTATTACTTCTCAAAGCACACTCCTTAAAACTGAAATTCTATCTTCTTTTCTTACTTTACTTCTTCACTTTTCACAATACTTATTACTTCTCAAAGCACACTCCTTAAAACTGAAATTCTATCTTCTTTTCTTACTTAACTTCTTCACTTTTCTAAATACTTATTACTTCTCAAAACATACTCCTTAAAACTGAAATTCTATCTTCTTTTCTTACTTAACTTCTTCACTTTTCTAAATACTTATTACTTCTCAAAACATACTCCTTAAAACTGAAACTCTATATTCATTTCTTACTTAACTTCTTCACTTTTCTAAATACTTATTACTTCTCTAATCATACTCGTACAAACTGAAATTCTATATTCATTTCTTACTTTACTTCTTCACTTTTCTAAATACTTATTACTTCTCAAAGCATACTCCTTAAAACTGAAATTCTATCTTCTTTTCTTACTTTACTTCTTCACTTTTCTAAATACTTATTACTTCTCAAAGCATACTCCTTAAAACTGAAATTCTATCTTCTTTTCTTACTTAACTTCTTCACTTTTCACAATACTTATTACTTCTCAAAACATACTACTTAAAACTGAAACTCTATATTCATTTCTTACTTTACTTCTTCACTTTTCTAAATACTTATTACTTCTCAAAGCATACTACTTAAAACTGAAATTCTATCTAATTCTCTACTTAATTTCTTCACTTTTCTAAATACTTATTACTTCTCAAAGCATACTCCTTAAAACTGAAATTCTATCTTCTTTTCTTACTTAACTTCTTCACTTTTCTAAATACTTATTACTTCTCAAAGCATACTTCTTAAAACTGAAATTCTATCTTCTTTTCTTACTTTACTTCTTCACTTTTCTAAATACTTATTACTTCTCAAAGCACACTCCTTAAAACTGAAATTCTATCTTCTTTTCTTACTTAACTTCTTCACTTTTCTAAATACTTATTACTTCTCAAAGCATACTACTTAAAACTGAAATTCTATCTAATTCTCTACTTAATTTCTTCACTTTTCT
Source organism: Loxodes magnus (assembly GCA_946699065.1). Classification (NCBI taxonomy): domain Eukaryota; phylum Ciliophora; class Karyorelictea; order Loxodida; family Loxodidae; genus Loxodes; species Loxodes magnus. The sequence continues at coordinate 4,881 of CAMPDV010004075.1, read as the reverse complement.
AAATACTTATTACTTCTCAAATCATACTCCTTAAAACTGAAATTCTATCTTCTTTTCTTACTTTACTTCTTCACTTTTCTAAATACTTATTACTTCCCAAATCATACTACTTAAAACTGAAATTCTATCTTCTTTTCTTACTTAACTTCTTCACTTTTCTAAATACTTATTACTTCTCAAAGCACACTCCTTAAAACTGAAATTCTATCTTCTTTTCTTACTTAACTTCTTCACTTTTCTAAATACTTATTACTTCTCAAAGCATACTCGTACAAACTGAAACTCTATCTTCTTTTCTTACTTAACTTCTTCACTTTTCTAAATACTTATTACTTCTCAAAGCATACTCGTACAAACTGAAACTCTATCTTCTTTTCTTACTTAACTTCTTCACTTTTCTAAATACTTATTACTTCTCAAGACATACTCCTTAAAACTGAATTTCTATCTAATTCTCTACTTTACTTGTTCACTTTTCAAAATACTTATTACTTCCCAAATCATACTACTTAAAACTGAAATTCTATCTTCTTTTCTTACTTTACTTCTTCACTTTTCTAAATACTTATTACTTCTCAAAGCATACTTCTTGGAACTGAAATTCTATCTAATTCTCTACTTTACTTCTTCACTTTTCTAAATACTTATTACTTCTCAAAGCATACTTCTTAAAACTGAAATTCTATCTTCTTTTCTTACTTAACTTCTTCACTTTTCACAATACTTATTACTTCTCAAAGCATACTCCTTAAAACTGAAATTCTATCTTCTTTTCTTACTTTACTTCTTCACTTTTCACAATACTTATTACTTCTCAAATCATACTCCTTAAAACTTAAATTCTATCTTCTTTTCTTACTTAACTTCTTCACTTTTCTAAATACTTATTACTTCCCAAATCATACTACTTAAAACTGAAATTCTATCTTCTTTTCTTACTTTACTTCTTCACTTTTCACAATACTTATTACTTCTCAAAGCACACTCCTTAAAACTGAAATTCTATCTTCTTTTCTTACTTTACTTCTTCACTTTTCTAAATACTTATTACTTCTCAAAGCATACTCGTACAAACTGAAACTCTATCTTCTTTTCTTACTTAACTTCTTCACTTTTCTAAATACTTATTACTTCTCAAAGCATACTTCTTAAAACTGAAATTCTATCTTCTTTTCTTACTTTACTTCTTCACTTTTCTAAATACTTATTACTTCTCAAAGCACACTCCTTAAAACTGAAATTCTATCTTCTTTTCTTACTTTACTTCTTCACTTTTCTAAATACTTATTACTTCTCAAAGCATACTTCTTAAAACTGAAATTCTATCTTCTTTTCTTACTTTACTTCTTCACTTTTCTAAATACTTATTACTTCTCAAAGCACACTCCTTAAAACTGAAATTCTATCTTCTTTTCTTACTTAACTTCTTCACTTTTCTAAATACTTATTACTTCTCAAAGCATACTCGTACAAACTGAAACTCTATCTTCTTTTCTTACTTAACTTCTTCACTTTTCTAAATACTTATTACTTCTCAAAGCATACTTCTTAAAACTGAAATTCTATCTTCTTTTCTTACTTTACTTCTTCACTTTTCTAAATACTTATTACTTCTCAAAGCATACTCCTTAAAACTGAAATTCTATCTTCTTTTCTTACTTTACTTCTTCACTTTTCTAAATACTTATTACTTCTCAAAGCATACTCCTTAAAACTGAAATTCTATCTTCTTTTCTTACTTAACTTCTTCACTTTTCTAAATACTTATTACTTCTCAAAGCATACTCTTAAAACTGAAATTCTATCTTCTTTTCTTACTTAACTTCTTCACTTTTCTAAATACTTATTACTTCTCAAAGCATACTTCTTAAAACTGAAATTCTATCTTCTTTTCTTACTTTACTTCTTCACTTTTCTAAATACTTATTACTTCTCAAAGCATACTCCTTAAAACTGAAATTCTATCTTCTTTTCTTACTTTACTTCTTCACTTTTCTAAATACTTATTACTTCTCAAAGCATACTCCTTAAAACTGAAATTCTATCTTCTTTTCTTACTTAACTTCTTCACTTTTCTACAATACTTATTACTTCTCAAAACATACTACTTAAAACTGAAATTCTATCTTCTTTTCTTACTTTACTTCTTCACTTTTCTAAATACTTATTACTTCTCAAAGCATACTTCTTAAAACTGAAATTCTATCTTCTTTTCTTACTTTACTTCTTCACTTTTCTAAATACTTATTACTTCTCAAAGCATACTCCTTAAAACTGAAATTCTATCTTCTTTTCTTACTTTACTTCTTCACTTTTCTAAATACTTATTACTTCTCAAAGCATACTCCTTAAAACTGAAATTCTATCTTCTTTTCTTACTTAACTTCTTCACTTTTCTAAATACTTATTACTTCTCAAAGCATACTCGTACAAACTGAAACTCTATCTTCTTTTCTTACTTAACTTCTTCACTTTTCTAAATACTTATTACTTCTCAAAGCATACTTCTTAAAACTGAAATTCTATCTTCTTTTCTTACTTTACTTCTTCACTTTTCTAAATACTTATTACTTCTCAAAGCATACTCCTTAAAACTGAAATTCTATCTTCTTTTCTTACTTTACTTCTTCACTTTTCTAAATACTTATTACTTCTCAAAACATACTCCTTAAAACTGAAATTCTATCTTCTTTTCTTACTTTACTTCTTCACTTTTCTAAATACTTATTACTTCTCAAAGCATACTCCTTAAAACTGAAATTCTATCTTCTTTTCTTACTTTACTTCTTCACTTTTCTAAATACTTATTACTTCTCAAAGCACACTCCTTAAAACTGAAATTCTATCTTCTTTTCTTACTTAACTTCTTCACTTTTCTAAATACTTATTACTTCTCAAAGCATACTCGTACAAACTGAAACTCTATCTTCTTTTCTTACTTAACTTCTTCACTTTTCTAAATACTTATTACTTCTCAAAGCATACTCCTTAAAACTGAAATTCTATCTTCTTTTCTTACTTTACTTCTTCACTTTTCTAAATACTTATTACTTCTCAAAGCATACTCCTTAAAACTGAAATTCTATCTTCTTTTCTTACTTTACTTCTTCACTTTTCTAAATACTTATTACTTCTCAAGACATACTCCTTAAAACTGAATTTCTATCTAATTCTCTACTTTACTTGTTCACTTTTCAAAATACTTATTACTTCCCAAATCATACTACTTAAAACTGAAATTCTATCTTCTTTTCTTACTTTACTTCTTCACTTTTCTAAATACTTATTACTTCTCAAAGCATACTTCTTAAAACTGAAATTCTATCTTCTTTTCTTACTTTACTTCTTCACTTTTCTAAATACTTATTACTTCTCAAATCATACTCCTTAAAACTGAAATTCTATCTTCTTTTCTTACTTTACTTCTTCACTTTTCTAAATACTTATTACTTCTCAAATCATACTACTTAAAACTGAAATTCTATCTTCTTTTCTTACTTAACTTCTTCACTTTTCTAAATACTTATTACTTCTCAAAGCACACTCCTTAAAACTGAAATTCTATCTTCTTTTCTTACTTTACTTCTTCACTTTTCTAAATACTTATTACTTCTCAAAGCATACTCCTTAAAACTGAAATTCTATCTTCTTTTCTTACTTAACTTCTTCACTTTTCTAAATACTTATTACTTCTCAAAGCATACTCGTTAAAACTGAAATTCTATCTTCTTTTCTTACTTAACTTCTTCACTTTTCTAAATACTTATTACTTCTCAAAGCATACTCCTTAAAACTGAAATTCTATCTTCTTTTCTTACTTTACTTCTTCACTTTTCTAAATACTTATTACTTCTCAAAGCATACTACTTAAAACTGAAATTCTATCTTCTTTTCTTACTTAACTTCTTCACTTTTCTAAATACTTATTACTTCTCAAAACATACTCCTTAAAACTGAAATTCTATCTTCTTTTCTTACTTTACTTCTTCACTTTTCTAAATACTTATTACTTCCCAAATCATACTACTTAAAACTGAAATTCTATCTTCTTTTCTTACTTTACTTCTTCACTTTTCTAAATACTTATTACTTCTCAAAGCATACTTCTTAAAACTGAAATTCTATCTTCTTTTCTTACTTTACTTCTTCACTTTTCTAAATACTTATTACTTCTCAAAGCATACTTCTTAAAACTGAAATTCTATCTTCTTTTCTTACTTAACTTCTTCACTTTTCACAATACTTATTACTTCTCAAAGCATACTCCTTAAAACTGAAATTCTATCTTCTTTTCTTACTTTACTTCTTCACTTTTCACAATACTTATTACTTCTCAAATCATACTCCTTAAAACTTAAATTCTATCTTCTTTTCTTACTTAACTTCTTCACTTTTCTAAATACTTATTACTTCCCAAATCATACTACTTAAAACTGAAATTCTATCTTCTTTTCTTACTTTACTTCTTCACTTTTCACAATACTTATTACTTCTCAAAGCACACTCCTTAAAACTGAAATTCTATCTTCTTTTCTTACTTTACTTCTTCACTTTTCTAAATACTTATTACTTCTCAAAGCATACTCGTACAAACTGAAACTCTATCTTCTTTTCTTACTTAACTTCTTCACTTTTCTAAATACTTATTACTTCTCAAAGCATACTTCTTAAAACTGAAATTCTATCTTCTTTTCTTACTTTACTTCTTCACTTTTCTAAATACTTATTACTTCTCAAAGCACACTCCTTAAAACTGAAATTCTATCTTCTTTTCTTACTTTACTTCTTCACTTTTCTAAATACTTATTACTTCTCAAAGCATACTCCTTAAAACTGAAATTCTATCTTCTTTTCTTACTTAACTTCTTCACTTTTCTAAAT
>CAMPDV010004074.1:0-42003 GCA_946699065.1 Loxodes magnus | reverse complement strand
AATAGTAATAATAATTAGTAATACTAGAAAAGATATTTTTGATTATATTTATATGATAAGTAATGAAGAAAAGTAAGAAAAAGTGTTGCAATCAGTTATGCAAAGTAATAGTAGAAAAGATATTTTTGATTATATTTGCATGAAAAGTGAAGAAGAAAAGTAAGAAAAAGAGTCTTGCAATCAATAATAATTAGTGATACTAGAAAAGATATTTTTATTATATTTGCATGAAAAGTGAAGAAGAAAAGTAAGAAAAAGAGTCTTGCAATCAGTTATGTAAAGTAATACTAGAAAAGATATTTTTGATTATATTTGCATGAAAAGTGAAGAAGAAAAGTAAGAAAAAGTGTTGCAATCAATAATAATTAGTAATACTTGAAAAGATATTTTTGATTATATTTGCATGAAAAGTGAAGAAGAAAAGTAAGAAAAAGAGTCTTGCAATCAGTTATGTAAAGTAATAGTAGAAAAGATATTTTTGATTTTATTTATATGAAAAGTGAAGAAGAAAAGTAAGAAAAAGAGTCTTGAATCAGTTATGTAAAGTATTTCTAGAAAAGATATTTTTGATTATATTTGCATGAAAAGTGAAGAAGAAAAGTAAGAAAAAGTGTTGCAATCAGTTATGTAAAGTAATAGTAGAAAAGATATTTTTGATTATATTTGCATGAAAAGTGAAGAAGAAAAGTAAGAAAAAGAGTCTTGCAATCAGTTATGTAAAGTATTTCTAGAAAAGATATTTTTGATTATATTTGCATGAAAAGTGAAGAAGAAAAGTAAGAAAAAGTGTTGCAATCAGTTATGCAAAGTAATAGTAGAAAAGATATTTTTGATTATATTTGCATGAAAAGTGAAGAAGAAAAGTAAGAAAAAGAGTCTTGCAATCAGTTACGTAAAGTATTTCTAGAAAAGATATTTTTGATTATATTTGCATGAAAAGTGAAGAAGAAAAGTAAGAAAAAGAGTATTGCAATCAGTTATGCAAAGTAATAGTAGAAAAGATATTTTTGATTATATTTGCATGAAAAGTGAAGAAGAAAAGTAAGAAAAAGAGTCTTGCAATCAGTTACGTAAAGTAATACTAGAAAAGATATTTTTGATTATATTTGCATGAAAAGTGAAGAAGAAAAGTAAGAAAAAGAGTCTTGCAATCAGTTATGTAAAGTAATAGTAGAAAAGATATTTTTGATTATATTTGCATGAAAAGTGAAGAAGAAAAGTAAGAAAAAGTCTTGCAATCAGTTATGTAAAGTAATACTAGAAAAGATATTTTTGATTATATTTGCATGAAAAGTGAAGAAGAAAAGTAAGAAAAAGAGTCTTGCAATCAATAATAATTAGTAATACTAGAAAAGATATTTTTGATTATATTTGCATGAAAAGTGAAGAAGAAAAGTAAGAAAAAGTGTTGCAATCAGTTATGTAAAGTAATACTGGAAAAGATATTTTTGATTTTATTTATATGAAAAGTGAAGAAGAAAAGTAAGAAAAAGAGTCTTGAATCAGTTATGTAAAGTATTTCTAGAAAAGATATTTTTGATTATATTTGCATGAAAAGTGAAGAAGAAAAGTAAGAAAAAGAGTCTTGCAATCAGTTATGTAAAGTAATAGTAGAAAAGATATTTTTGATTATATTTATATGATAAGTAATGAAGAAAAGTAAGAAAAAGAGTCTTGCAATCAGTTATGTAAAGTAATAGTAGAAAAGATATTTTTGATTTTATTTATATGAAAAGTGAAGAAGAAAAGTAAGAAAAAGAGTCTTGCAATCAGTTATGTAAAGTATTTCTAGAAAAGATATTTTTGATTATATTTATATGAAAAGTGAAGAAGAAAAGTAAGAAAAAGAGTCTTGCAATCAGTTATGTAAAGTAATAGTAGAAAAGATATTTTATTATATTTGCATGAAAAGTGAAGAAGAAAAGTAAGAAAAAGAGTCTTGCAATCAGTTATGTAAAGTAATAGTAGAAAAGATATTTTTGATTATATTTGCATGAAAAGTAAAGAAGAAAAGTAAGAAAAAGAGTCTTGCAATCAGTTATGTAAAGTAATACTAGAAAAGATATTTTTGATTATATTTGCATGAAAAGTGAAGAAGAAAAGTAAGAAAAAGAGTCTTGCAATCAATAATAATTAGTAATACTAGAAAAGATATTTTTGATTATATTTGCATGAAAAGTGAAGAAGAAAAGTAAGAAAAAGTGTTGCAATCAGTTATGCAAAGTAATAGTAGAAAAGATATTTTTGATTATATTTGCATGAAAAGTGAAGAAGAAAAGTAAGAAAAAGAGTCTTGCAATCAGTTACGTAAAGTAATACTAGAAAAGATATTTTTGATTATATTTGCATGAAAAGTGAAGAAGAAAAGTAAGAAAAAGAGTCTTGCAATCAATAATTAGTAATAATAGAAAAGATATTTTTGATTATATTTATATGAAAAGTGAAGAAGAAAAGTAAGAAAAAGAGTCTTGCAATCAGTTATGTAAAGTAATAGTAGAAAAGATATTTTTGATTATATTTGCATGAAAAGTGAAGAAGAAAAGTAAGAAAAAGAGTGTGGAGATTTGTAGTTGAAAGTATCTAGAAGTTAAATAAGATTTCTAAGAAAAGTGAATAAGAAAAGTAAGAAAAAGAGTGTGGAGATTTGCAGTTGAAAGTATTTAGAAGTTAAATAAGATTTCTAAGAAAAGTGAATAAGAAAAGTAAGAAAAAGAGTGTGGAGATTTGCAGTTGAAAGTATCTAGAAGTTAAATAATATTTCTAAGAAAAGTGAATAAGAAAAGTAAGAAAAAGAGAGTGAAGATCAGTAATTGAAAGTATTTAGAAGTTAAATAAGATTTCTAAGAAAAGTGAATAAGAAAAGTAAGAAAAAGAGTGTGAAGATTTGCAGTTGAAAGTATCTAGAAGTTAAATAAGATTTCTAAGAAAAGTGAATAAGAAAAGTAAGAAAAAGAGTGTGGAGATTTGCAGTTGAAAGTATCTAGAAGTTAAATAAGATTTCTAAGAAAAGTGAATAAGAAAAGTAAGAAAAAGAGTGTGGAGATTTGCAGTTGAAAGTATCTAGAAGTTAAATAAGATTTCTAAGAAAAGTGAATAAGAAAAGTACAAAAAGAGAGTGAAGATCAGTAATTGAAAGTATTTAGAAGTTAAATAAGATTTCTAAGAAAAGTGAATAAGAAAAGTAAGAAAAAGAGTGTGAAGATTTGCAGTTGAAAGTATCTAGAAGTTAAATAAGATTTCTAAGAAAAGTGAATAAGAAAAGTAAGAAAAAGAGAGTGAAGATCAGTAATTGAAAGTATCTAGAAGTTAAATAAGATTTCTAAGAAAAGTGAATAAGAAAAGTAAGAAAAAGAGTGTGGAGATTTGCAGTTGAAAGTATCTAGAAGTTAAATAAGATTTCTAAGAAAAGTGAATAAGAAAAGTAAGAAAAAGAGTGTGGAGATTTGCAGTTGAAAGTATCTAGAAGTTAAATAAGATTTCTAAGAAAAGTGAATAAGAAAAGTAAGAAAAAGAGAGTGAAGATCAGTAATTGAAAGTATTTAGAAGTTAAATAAGATTTCTAAGAAAAGTGAATAAGAAAAGTAAGAAAAAGAGTGAGAAGATCAGTAGTTGAAAGTATCTAGAAGTTAAATAATATTTCTAAGAAAACTGAATAAGAAAAGTAAGAAAAAGAGTGTGAAGATTTGTAATTGAAAGTATCTAGAAGTTAAATAAGATTTCTAAGAAAAGTGAATAAGAAAAGTAAGAAAAAGAGTGTGGAGATTTGCAGTTGAAAGTATCTAGAAGTTAAATAAGATTTCTAAGAAAAGTGAATAAGAAAAGTAAGAAAAAGAGAGTGAAGATCAGTAATTGAAAGTATTTAGAAGTTAAATAAGATTTCTAAGAAAAGTGAATAAGAAAAGTAAGAAAAAGAGTGTGAAGATTTGCAGTTCAAAGTATCTAGAAGTTAAATAAGATTTCTAAGAAAAGTGAATAAGAAAAGTAAGAAAAAGAGTGTGAAGATCAGTAATTGAAAGTATCTAGAAGTTAAATAAGATTTCTAAGAAAAGTGAATAAGAAAAGTAAGAAAAAGAGTGTGAAGATTTGCAGTTGAAAGTATCTAGAAGTTAAATAAGATTTCTAAGAAAAGTGAATAAGAAAAGTAAGAAAAAGAGTGTGGAGATTTGCAGTTGAAAGTATCTAGAAGTTAAATAAGATTTCTAAGAAAAGTGAATAAGAAAAGTAAGAAAATGAGTGTGGAGATTTGCAGTTGAAAGTATTTAGAAGTTAAATAAGATTTCTAAGAAAAGTGAATAAGAAAAGTAAGAAAAAGAGAGTGAAGATTTGCAGTTGAAAGTATCTAGAAGTTAAATAAGATTTCTAAGAAAAGTGAATAAGAAAAGTAAGAAAAAGAGTGTGGAGATTTGCAGTTGAAAGTATCTAGAAGTTAAATAAGATTTCTAAGAAAAGTGAATAAGAAAAGTAAGAAAAAGAGTGTGGAGATTTTTAGTTGAAAGTATTTAGAAGTTAAATAAGATTTCTAAGAAAAGTGAATTAAAAAAGTAAGAAAAAGATTGTGAAGATTTGCAGTTGAAAGTATCTAGAAGTTAAATAAGATTTCTAAGAAAAGTGAATAAGAAAAGTAAGAAAAAGAGTGAGAAGATCAGTAATTGAAAGTATCTAGAAGTTAAATAAGATTTCTAAGAAAAGTGAATAAGAAAAGTAAGAAAAAGAGAGTGAAGATCAGTAATTGAAAGTATCTAGAAGTTAAATAAGATTTCTAAGAAAAGTGAATAAGAAAAGTAAGAAAAAGAGTGTGGAGATTTGTAGTTGAAAGTATCTAGAAGTTAAATAAGATTTCTAAGAAAAGTGAATAAGAAAAGTAAGAAAAAGAGTGTGGAGATTTGTAGTTGAAAGTATCTAGAAGTTAAATAAGATTTCTAAGAAAAGTGAATAAGAAAAGTAAGAAAAAGAGTGTGGAGATTTGCAGTTGAAAGTATTTAGAAGTTAAATAAGATTTCTAAGAAAAGTGAATAAGAAAAGTAAGAAAAAGAGTGAGAAGATCAGTAATTGAAAGTATCTAGAAGTTAAATAAGATTTCTAAGAAAAGTGAATAAGAAAAGTAAGAAAAAGAGTGAGAAGATCAGTAATTGAAAGTATCTAGAAGTTAAATAAGATTTCTAAGAAAAGTGAATAAGAAAAGTAATAAGAAGAGTGTGAAGATTTGTAGTTGAAAGTATCTAGAAGTTAAATAAGATTTCTAAGAAAAGTGAATAAGAAAAGTAAGAAAAAGAGTGTGAAGATCAGTAATTGAAAGTATCTAGAAAAATAAGATTTCTAAGTGAATAAGAAAAGTAAGAAAAAGAGTGTGAAGATTTTTAGTTGAAAGTATCTAGAAGTTAAATAAGATTTCTAAGAAAAGTGAATAAGAAAAGTAAGAAAAAGAGTGAGAAGATCAGTAATTGAAAGTATCTAGAAGTTAAATAAGATTTCTAAGAAAAGTGAATAAGAAAAGTAATAAGAAGAGTGTGAAGATTTGTAGTTGAAAGTATCTAGAAGTTAAATAAGATTTCTAAGAAAAGTGAATAAAAAAAGTAAGAAAAAGAGTGTGGAGATTTGCAGTTGAAAGTATCTAGAAGTTAAATAAGATTTCTAAGAAAAGTGAATAAGAAAAGTAAGAAAAAGAGTGTGGAGATTTGCAGTTGAAAGTATCTAGAAGTTAAATAAGATTTCTAAGAAAAGTGAATAAGAAAAGTAAGAAAAAGAGTGTGGAGATTTGCAGTTGAAAGTATCTAGAAGTTAAATAAGATTTCTAAGAAAAGTGAATAAGAAAAGTAAGAAAAAGAGTGTGGAGATTTGCAGTTGAAAGTATCTAGAAGTTAAATAAGATTTCTAAGAAAAGTGAATAAGAAAAGTACAAAAAGAGTGTGGAGATTTGCAGTTGAAAGTATCTAGAAGTTAAATAAGATTTCTAAGAAAAGTGAATAAGAAAAGTAAGAAAAAGAGTGAGAAGATCAGTAATTGAAAGTATCTAGAAGTTAAATAAGATTTCAAAGAAAAGTGAATAAGAAAAGTAAGAAAAAGAGTGTGAAGATCAGTAATTGAAAGTATCTAGAAGTTAAATAAGATTTCTAAGAAAAGTGAATAAGAAAAGTAAGAAAAAGAGTGTGAAGATTTTTAGTTGAAAGTATCTAGAAGTTAAATAAGATTTCTAAGAAAAGTGAATAAGAAAAGTAAGAAAAAGAGTGAGAAGATCAGTAATTGAAAGTATCTAGAAGTTAAATAAGATTTCTAAGAAAAGTGAATAAGAAAAGTAATAAGAAGAGTGTGAAGATTTGTAGTTGAAAGTATCAAGAAGTTAAATATGATTTCTAAGAAAAGTGAATAAGAAAAGTAAGAAAAAGAGTGTGGAGATTTGCAGTTGAAAGTATCTAGAAGTTAAATAAGATTTCTAAGAAAAGTGAATAAGAAAAGTAAGAAAAAGAGTGTGGAGATTTGCAGTTGAAAGTATCTAGAAGTTAAATAAGATTTCTAAGAAAAGTGAATAAAAAAAGTAAGAAAAAGAGTGTGGAGATTTGCAGTTGAAAGTATCTAGAAGTTAAATAAGATTTCTAAGAAAAGTGAATAAGAAAAGTAAGAAAAAGAGTGTGGAGATTTGCAGTTGAAAGTATCTAGAAGTTAAATAAGATTTCTAAGAAAAGTGAATAAGAAAAGTACAAAAAGAGTGTGGAGATTTGCAGTTGAAAGTATCTAGAAGTTAAATAAGATTTCTAAGAAAAGTGAATAAGAAAAGTAAGAAAAAGAGTGAGAAGATCAGTAATTGAAAGTATCTAGAAGTTAAATAAGATTTCTAAGAAAAGTGAATAAGAAAAGTAAGAAAAAGAGTGTGGAGATTTGCAGTTGAAAGTATCTAGAAGTTAAATAAGATTTCTAAGAAAAGTGAATAAGAAAAGTAAGAAAAAGAGTGTGGAGATTTGCAGTTGAAAGTATCTAGAAGTTAAATAAGATTTCTAAGAAAAGTGAATAAGAAAAGTAAGAAAAAGAGTGTGGAGATTTTTAGTTGAAAGTATTTAGAAGTTAAATAAGATTTCTAAGAAAAGTGAATAAGAAAAGTAAGAAAAAGAGTGTGAAGATTTGCAGTTGAAAGTATCTAGAAGTTAAATAAGATTTCTAAGAAAAGTGAATAAGAAAAGTAAGAAAAAGAGTGTGAAGATCAGTAATTGAAAGTATTTAGAAGTTAAATAAGATTTCTAAGAAAAGTGAATAAGAAAAGTAAGAAAAAGAGTGAGAAGATCAGTAGTTGAAAGTATCTAGAAGTTAAATAAGATTTCTAAGAAAAGTGAATAAGAAAAGTAAGAAAAAGAGTGTGGAGATTTGTAGTTGAAAGTATCTAGAAGTTAAATAAGATTTCTAAGAAAAGTGAATAAGAAAAGTAAGAAAAAGAGTGTGAAGATTTGCAGTTGAAAGTATCTAGAAGTGTAATAAGATTTCTAAGAAAAGTGAATAAAAAAAGTAAGAAAAAGAGTGTGGAGATTTGTAGTTGAAAGTATCTAGAAGTTAAATAAAATTTCTAAGAAAAGTGAATAAGAAAAGTACAAAAAGAGTGTGGAGATTTGCAGTTGAAAGTATCTAGAAGTTAAATAAGATTTCTAAGAAAAGTGAATAAGAAAAGTAAGAAAAAGAGAGTGAAGATCAGTAATTGAAAGTATCTAGAAGTTAAATAAGATTTCTAAGAAAAGTGAATAAGAAAAGTAAGAAAAAGAGTGTGGAGATTTGCAGTTGAAAGTATCTAGAAGTTAAATAAGATTTCTAAGAAAAGTGAATAAGAAAAGTAAGAAAAAGAGTGAGAAGATCAGTAATTGAAAGTATCTAGAAGTTAAATAAGATTTCTAAGAAAAGTGAATAAGAAAAGTAAGAAAAAGAGTGTGGAGATCAGTAATTGAAAGTATCTAGAAGTTAAATAAGATTTCTAAGAAAAGTGAATAAGAAAAGTAAGAAAAAGAGAGTGAAGATTTGTAGTTGAAAGTATCTAGAAGTTAAATAAGATTTCTAAGAAAAGTGAATAAGAAAAGTAAGAAAAAGAGTGAGAAGATCAGTAATTGAAAGTATCTAGAAGTTAAATAAGATTTCTAAGAAAAGTGAATAAGAAAAGTAAGAAAAAGAGAGTGAAGATTTGTAGTTGAAAGTATCTAGAAGTTAAATAAGATTTCTAAGAAAAGTGAATAAGAAAAGTAAGAAAAAGAGTGTGAAGATCAGTAATTGAAAGTATCTAGAAGTTAAATAAGATTTCTAAGAAAAGTGAATAAGAAAAGTAAGAAAAAGAGTGTGGAGATTTGTAGTTGAAAGTATCTAGAAGTTAAATAAGATTTCTAAGAAAAGTGAATAAGAAAAGTAAGAAAAAGAGTGTGGAGATTTGTAGTTGAAAGTATCTAGAAGTTAAATAAGATTTCTAAGAAAAGTGAATAAGAAAAGTAAGAAAAAGAGTGTGAAGATTTGCAGTTGAAAGTATCTAGAAGTGTAATAAGATTTCTAAGAAAAGTGAATAAGAAAAGTAAGAAAAAGAGTGAAAAGATCAGTAATTGAAAGTATCTAGAAGTTAAATAAGATTTCTAAGAAAAGTGAATAAGAAAAGTAAGAAAAAGAGTGTGGAGATTTGCAGTTGAAAGTATCTAGAAGTTAAATAAGATTTCTAAGAAAAGTGAATAAGAAAAGTAAGAAAAAGAGTGTGGAGATTTGCAGTTGAAAGTATCTAGAAGTTAAATAAGATTTCTAAGAAAAGTGAATAAGAAAAGTAAGAAAAAGAGAGTGAAGATCAGTAATTGAAAGTATTTAGAAGTTAAATAAGATTTCTAAGAAAAGTGAATAAGAAAAGTAAGAAAAAGAGTGTGGAGATTTGCAGTTGAAAGTATCTAGAAGTTAAATAAGATTTCTAAGAAAAGTGAATAAGAAAAGTAAGAAAAAGAGTGTGAAGATCAGTAATTGAAAGTATCTAGAAGTTAAATAAGATTTCTAAGAAAAGTGAATAAGAAAAGTAAGAAAAAGAGTGTGAAGATTTTTAGTTGAAAGTATCTAGATGTTAAATAAGATTTCTAAGAAAAGTGAATAAGAAAAGTAAGAAAAAGAGTGTGAAGATCAGTAATTGAAAGTATCTAGAAGTTAAATAAGATTTCTAAGAAAAGTGAATAAGAAAAGTAAGAAAAAGAGTGTGGAGATTTGCAGTTGAAAGTATCTAGAAGTTAAATAAGATTTCTAAGAAAAGTGAATAAGAAAAGTAAGAAAAAGAGTGTGGAGATTTGCAGTTGAAAGTATCTAGATGTTAAATAAGATTTCTAAGAAAAGTGAATAAAAAAAGTAAGAAAAAGAGTGTGGAGATTTGCAGTTGAAAGTATCTAGAAGTTAAATAAGATTTCTAAGAAAAGTGAATAAGAAAAGTAAGAAAAAGAGTGTGAAGATTTGCAGTTGAAAGTATCTAGAAGTTAAATAAGATTTCTAAGAAAAGTGAATAAGAAAAGTACAAAAAGAGTGTGGAGATTTGCAGTTGAAAGTATCTAGAAGTTAAATAAGATTTCTAAGAAAAGTGAATAAGAAAAGTAAGAAAAAGAGTGAGAAGATCAGTAATTGAAAGTATCTAGAAGTTAAATAAGATTTCTAAGAAAAGTGAATAAGAAAAGTAAGAAAAAGAGTGTGGAGATTTGCAGTTGAAAGTATCTAGAAGTTAAATAAGATTTCTAAGAAAAGTGAATAAGAAAAGTAAGAAAAAGAGTGTGGAGATTTGCAGTTGAAAGTATCTAGAAGTTAAATAAGATTTCTAAGAAAAGTGAATAAGAAAAGTAAGAAAAAGAGTGTGGAGATTTGTAGTTGAAAGTATCTAGAAGTTAAATAAGATTTCTAAGAAAAGTGAATAAGAAAAGTAAGAAAAAGAGTGTGAAGATTTGCAGTTGAAAGTATCTAGAAGTTAAATAAGATTTCTAAGAAAAGTGAATAAGAAAAGTAAGAAAAAGAGTGTGAAGATTTGTAGTTGAAAGTATCTAGAAGTTAAATAAGATTTCTAAGAAAAGTGAATAAGAAAAGTAAGAAAAAGAGTGAGAAGATCAGTAATTGAAAGTATCTAGAAGTTAAATAAGATTTCTAAGAAAAGTGAATAAGAAAAGTAATAAGAAGAGTGTGAAGATTTGTAGTTGAAAGTATCTAGAAGTTAAATAAGATTTCTAAGAAAAGTGAATAAGAAAAGTAAGAAAAAGAGTGTGAAGATCAGTAATTGAAAGTATCTAGAAGTTAAATAAGATTTCTAAGAAAAGTGAATAAGAAAAGTAAGAAAAAGAGTGTGAAGATTTTTAGTTGAAAGTATCTAGAAGTTAAATAAGATTTCTAAGAAAAGTGAATAAAAAAAGTAAGAAAAAGAGTGTGGAGATTTGCAGTTGAAAGTATCTAGAAGTTAAATAAGATTTCTAAGAAAAGTGAATAAGAAAAGTAAGAAAAAGAGTGTGGAGATTTGCAGTTGAAAGTATCTAGAAGTTAAATAAGATTTCTAAGAAAAGTGAATAAGAAAAGTAAGAAAAAGAGTGTGGAGATTTGTAGTTGAAAGTATCTAGAAGTTAAATAAGATTTCTAAGAAAAGTGAATAAGAAAAGTAAGAAAAAGAGTGTGGAGATTTTTAGTTGAAAGTATTTAGAAGTTAAATAAGATTTCTAAGAAAAGTGAATAAGAAAAGTAAGAAAAGAGTGTGGAGATTTGCAGTTGAAAGTATCTAGAAGTTAAATAAGATTTCTAAGAAAAGTGAATAAGAAAAGTAAGAAAAAGAGTGAGAAGATCAGTAATTGAAAGTATCTAGAAGTTAAATAAGATTTCTAAGAAAAGTGAATAAGAAAAGTAAGAAAAAGAGTGTGGAGATTTGCAGTTGAAAGTATCTAGAAGTTAAATAAGATTTCTAAGAAAAGTGAATAAGAAAAGTAAGAAAAAGAGTGTGGAGATTTGCAGTTGAAAGTATCTAGAAGTTAAATAAGATTTCTAAGAAAAGTGAATAAGAAAAGTAAGAAAAAGAGTGTGGAGATTTGTAGTTGAAAGTATCTAGAAGTTAAATAAGATTTCTAAGAAAAGTGAATAAGAAAAGTAAGAAAAAGAGTGTGAAGATTTGCAGTTGAAAGTATCTAGAAGTTAAATAAGATTTCTAAGAAAAGTGAATAAGAAAAGTAAGAAAAAGAGTGTGAAGATCAGTAATTGAAAGTATCTAGAAGTTAAATAAGATTTCTAAGAAAAGTGAATAAGAAAAGTAATAAGAAGAGTGTGAAGATTTGTAGTTGAAAGTATCTAGAAGTTAAATAAGATTTCTAAGAAAAGTGAATAAGAAAAGTAAGAAAAAGAGTGTGGAGATTTTTAGTTGAAAGTATTTAGAAGTTAAATAAGATTTCTAAGAAAAGTGAATAAGAAAAGTAAGAAAAAGAGTGTGAAGATCAGTAATTGAAAGTATCTAGAAGTTAAATAAGATTTCTAAGAAAAGTGAATAAGAAAAGTAAGAAAAAGAGTGTGAAGATCAGTAATTGAAAGTATCTAGAAGTTAAATAAGATTTCTAAGAAAAGTGAATAAGAAAAGTAAGAAAAAGAGTGAAAAGATCAGTAATTGAAAGTATCTAGAAGTTAAATAAGATTTCTAAGAAAAGTGAATAAGAAAAGTAAGAAAAAGAGTGTGGAGATTTGCAGTTGAAAGTATCTAGAAGTTAAATAAGATTTCTAAGAAAAGTGAATAAGAAAAGTAAGAAAAAGAGTGTGGAGATTTGCAGTTGAAAGTATCTAGAAGTTAAATAAGATTTCTAAGAAAAGTGAATAAGAAAAGTAAGAAAAAGAGAGTGAAGATCAGTAATTGAAAGTATTTAGAAGTTAAATAAGATTTCTAAGAAAAGTGAATAAGAAAAGTAAGAAAAAGAGTGTGGAGATTTGCAGTTGAAAGTATCTAGAAGTTAAATAAGATTTCTAAGAAAAGTGAATAAGAAAAGTAAGAAAAAGAGTGTGGAGATTTGCAGTTGAAAGTATCTAGAAGTTAAATAAAATTTCTAAGAAAAGTGAATAAGAAAAGTAAGAAAAAGAGTGTGGAGATTTGCAGTTGAAAGTATCTAGAAGTTAAATAAGATTTCTAAGAAAAGTGAATAAGAAAAGTAAGAAAAAGAGTGAGAAGATCAGTAATTGAAAGTATTTAGAAGTTAAATAAGATTTCTAAGAAAAGTGAATAAGAAAAGTAAGAAAAAGAGTGTGAAGATTTGCAGTTCAAAGTATCTAGAAGTTAAATAAGATTTCTAAGAAAAGTGAATAAGAAAAGTAAGAAAAAGAGTGTGAAGATTTTTAGTTGAAAGTATCTAGAAGTTAAATAAGATTTCTAAGAAAAGTGAATAAGAAAAGTAAGAAAAAGAGTGTGGAGATTTGCAGTTGAAAGTATCTAGAAGTTAAATAAGATTTCTTAGAAAAGTGAATAAGAAAAGTAAGAAAAAGAGTGTGGAGATTTGCAGTTGAAAGTATCTAGAAGTTAAATAAGATTTCTAAGAAAAGTGAATAAGAAAAGTAAGAAAAAGAGAGTGAAGATTTGCAGTTGAAAGTATCTAGAAGTTAAATAAGATTTCTAAGAAAAGTGAATAAGAAAAGTAAGAAAAAGAGTGTGGAGATTTGCAGTTGAAAGTATCTAGAAGTTAAATAAGATTTCTAAGAAAAGTGAATAAGAAAAGTAAGAAAAAGAGTGTGGAGATTTTTAGTTGAAAGTATTTAGAAGTTAAATAAGATTTCTAAGAAAAGTGAATAAGAAAAGTAAGAAAAAGAGTGTGAAGATTTGCAGTTGAAAGTATCTAGAAGTTAAATAAGATTTCTAAGAAAAGTGAATAAGAAAAGTAAGAAAAAGAGTGTGAAGATCAGTAATTGAAAGTATCTAGAAGTTAAATAAGATTTCTAAGAAAAGTGAATAAGAAAAGTAAGAAAAAGAGTGTGGAGATTTGTAGTTGAAAGTATCTAGAAGTTAAATAAGATTTCTAAGAAAAGTGAATAAGAAAAGTAAGAAAAAGAGTGTGGAGATTTGTAGTTGAAAGTATCTAGAAGTTAAATAAGATTTCTAAGAAAAGTGAATAAGAAAAGTAAGAAAAAGAGAGTGAAGATTTGCAGTTGAAAGTATTTAGAAGTTAAATAAGATTTCTAAGAAAAGTGAATAAGAAAAGTAAGAAAAAGAGTGAGAAGATCAGTAATTGAAAGTATCTAGAAGTTAAATAAGATTTCTAAGAAAAGTGAATAAGAAAAGTAAGAAAAAGAGTGTGGAGATTTGTAGTTGAAAGTATCTAGAAGTTAAATAAGATTTCTAAGAAAAGTGAATAAGAAAAGTAAGAAAAAGAGAGTGAAGATCAGTAATTGAAAGTATTTAGAAGTTAAATAAGATTTCTAAGAAAAGTGAATAAGAAAAGTAAGAAAAAGAGTGAGAAGATCAGTAATTGAAAGTATCTAGAAGTTAAATAAGATTTCTAAGAAAAGTGAATAAGAAAAGTAAGAAAAAGAGTGAGAAGATCAGTAATTGAAAGTATCTAGAAGTTAAATAAGATTTCTAAGAAAAGTGAATAAGAAAAGTAATAAGAAGAGTGTGAAGATTTGTAGTTGAAAGTATCTAGAAGTTAAATAAGATTTCTAAGAAAAGTGAATAAGAAAAGTAAGAAAAAGAGTGTGAAGATCAGTAATTGAAAGTATCTAGAAGTTAAATAAGATTTCTAAGAAAAGTGAATAAGAAAAGTAAGAAAAAGAGTGTGAAGATTTTTAGTTGAAAGTATCTAGAAGTTAAATAAGATTTCTAAGAAAAGTGAATAAAAAAAGTAAGAAAAAGAGTGTGGAGATTTGCAGTTGAAAGTATCTAGAAGTTAAATAAGATTTCTAAGAAAAGTGAATAAGAAAAGTAAGAAAAAGAGTGTGGAGATTTGCAGTTGAAAGTATTTAGAAGTTAAATAAGATTTCTAAGAAAAGTGAATAAGAAAAGTAAGAAAAAGAGTGTGGAGATTTGCAGTTGAAAGTATCTAGAAGTTAAATAAGATTTCTAAGAAAAGTGAATAAGAAAAGTAAGAAAAAGAGTGTGGAGATTTGCAGTTGAAAGTATCTAGAAGTTAAATAAGATTTCTAAGAAAAGTGAATAAGAAAAGTACAAAAAGAGTGTGGAGATTTGCAGTTGAAAGTATCTAGAAGTTAAATAAGATTTCTAAGAAAAGTGAATAAGAAAAGTAAGAAAAAGAGTGAGAAGATCAGTAATTGAAAGTATCTAGAAGTTAAATAAGATTTCTAAGAAAAGTGAATAAGAAAAGTAAGAAAAAGAGTGTGGAGATTTGCAGTTGAAAGTATCTAGAAGTTAAATAAGATTTCTAAGAAAAGTGAATAAGAAAAGTAAGAAAAAGAGTGTGGAGATTTGTAGTTGAAAGTATCTAGAAGTTAAATAAGATTTCTAAGAAAAGTGAATAAGAAAAGTAAGAAAAAGAGTGTGGAGATTTTTAGTTGAAAGTATTTAGAAGTTAAATAAGATTTCTAAGAAAAGTGAATAAGAAAAGTAAGAAAAAGAGTGTGAAGATTTGCAGTTGAAAGTATCTAGAAGTTAAATAAGATTTCTAAGAAAAGTGAATAAGAAAAGTAAGAAAAAGAGTGTGAAGATCAGTAATTGAAAGTATCTAGAAGTTAAATAAGATTTCTAAGAAAAGTGAATAAGAAAAGTAAGAAAAAGAGTGTGGAGATTTGTAGTTGAAAGTATCTAGAAGTTAAATAAGATTTCTAAGAAAAGTGAATAAGAAAAGTAAGAAAAAGAGTGTGGAGATTTGTAGTTGAAAGTATCTAGAAGTTAAATAAGATTTCTAAGAAAAGTGAATAAGAAAAGTAAGAAAAAGAGTGTGAAGATTTGCAGTTCAAAGTATCTAGAAGTGTAATAAGATTTCTAAGAAAAGTGAATAAGAAAAGTAAGAAAAAGAGTGTGAAGATTTTTAGTTGAAAGTATCTAGATGTTAAATAAGATTTCTAAGAAAAGTGAATAAGAAAAGTAAGAAAAAGAGTGTGGAGATTTGTAGTTGAAAGTATCTAGAAGTTAAATAAGATTTCTAAGAAAAGTGAATAAAAAAAGTAAGAAAAAGAGTGTGGAGATTTGCAGTTGAAAGTATCTAGAAGTTAAATAAGATTTCTAAGAAAAGTGAATAAGAAAAGTAAGAAAAAGAGTGTGAAGATTTGCAGTTGAAAGTATCTAGAAGTTAAATAAGATTTCTAAGAAAAGTGAATAAGAAAAGTAAGAAAAAGAGAGTGAAGATCAGTAATTGAAAGTATCAAGAAGTTAAATATGATTTCTAAGAAAAGTGAATAAGAAAAGTAAGAAAAAGAGTGTGGAGATTTGCAGTTGAAAGTATCTAGAAGTTAAATAAGATTTCTAAGAAAAGTGAATAAGAAAAGTAAGAAAAAGAGTGTGAAGATTTGTAGTTGAAAGTATCTAGAAGTTAAATAAGATTTCTAAGAAAAGTGAATAAGAAAAGTAAGAAAAAGAGTGTGAAGATCAGTAATTGAAAGTATCTAGAAGTTAAATAAGATTTCTAAGAAAAGTGAATAAGAAAAGTAATAAGAAGAGTGTGAAGATTTGTAGTTGAAAGTATCTAGAAGTTAAATAAGATTTCTAAGAAAAGTGAATAAGAAAAGTAAGAAAAAGAGAGTGAAGATCAGTAATTGAAAGTATCAAGAAGTTAAATATGATTTCTAAGAAAAGTGAATAAGAAAAGTAAGAAAAAGAGTGTGGAGATTTGCAGTTGAAAGTATCTAGAAGTTAAATAAGATTTCTAAGAAAAGTGAATAAGAAAAGTAAGAAAAAGAGTGTGAAGATTTGTAGTTGAAAGTATCTAGAAGTTAAATAAGATTTCTAAGAAAAGTGAATAAGAAAAGTAAGAAAAAGAGTGTGAAGATCAGTAATTGAAAGTATCTAGAAGTTAAATAAGATTTCTAAGAAAAGTGAATAAGAAAAGTAAGAAAAAGAGAGTGAAGATCAGTAATTGAAAGTATTTAGAAGTTAAATAAGATTTCTAAGAAAAGTGAATAAGAAAAGTAAGAAAAAGAGTGTGAAGATTTGCAGTTGAAAGTATCTAGAAGTTAAATAAGATTTCTAAGAAAAGTGAATAAGAAAAGTAAGAAAAAGAGTGAAAAGATCAGTAATTGAAAGTATCTAGAAGTTAAATAAGATTTCTAAGAAAAGTGAATAAGAAAAGTAAGAAAAAGAGTGTGGAGATTTGCAGTTGAAAGTATCTAGAAGTTAAATAAGATTTCTAAGAAAAGTGAATAAGAAAAGTAAGAAAAAGAGTGTGGAGATTTGCAGTTGAAAGTATCTAGAAGTTAAATAAGATTTCTAAGAAAAGTGAATAAGAAAAGTAAGAAAAAGAGAGTGAAGATCAGTAATTGAAAGTATTTAGAAGTTAAATAAGATTTCTAAGAAAAGTGAATAAGAAAAGTAAGAAAAAGAGTGTGGAGATTTGCAGTTGAAAGTATCTAGAAGTTAAATAAGATTTCTAAGAAAAGTGAATAAGAAAAGTAAGAAAAAGAGTGTGGAGATTTGCAGTTGAAAGTATCTAGAAGTTAAATAAAATTTCTAAGAAAAGTGAATAAGAAAAGTAAGAAAAAGAGTGTGGAGATTTGCAGTTGAAAGTATCTAGAAGTTAAATAAGATTTCTAAGAAAAGTGAATAAGAAAAGTAAGAAAAAGAGTGAGAAGATCAGTAATTGAAAGTATTTAGAAGTTAAATAAGATTTCTAAGAAAAGTGAATAAGAAAAGTAAGAAAAAGAGTGTGAAGATTTGCAGTTCAAAGTATCTAGAAGTTAAATAAGATTTCTAAGAAAAGTGAATAAGAAAAGTAAGAAAAAGAGTGTGAAGATTTTTAGTTGAAAGTATCTAGAAGTTAAATAAGATTTCTAAGAAAAGTGAATAAAAAAAGTAAGAAAAAGAGTGTGGAGATTTGCAGTTGAAAGTATCTAGAAGTTAAATAAGATTTCTTAGAAAAGTGAATAAGAAAAGTAAGAAAAAGAGTGTGGAGATTTGCAGTTGAAAGTATCTAGAAGTTAAATAAGATTTCTAAGAAAAGTGAATAAGAAAAGTAAGAAAAAGAGAGTGAAGATTTGCAGTTGAAAGTATCTAGAAGTTAAATAAGATTTCTAAGAAAAGTGAATAAGAAAAGTAAGAAAAAGAGTGTGGAGATTTGCAGTTGAAAGTATCTAGAAGTTAAATAAGATTTCTAAGAAAAGTGAATAAGAAAAGTAAGAAAAAGAGTGTGGAGATTTTTAGTTGAAAGTATTTAGAAGTTAAATAAGATTTCTAAGAAAAGTGAATAAGAAAAGTAAGAAAAAGAGTGTGAAGATTTGCAGTTGAAAGTATCTAGAAGTTAAATAAGATTTCTAAGAAAAGTGAATAAGAAAAGTACAAAAAGAGTGTGGAGATTTGCAGTTGAAAGTATCTAGAAGTTAAATAAGATTTCTAAGAAAAGTGAATAAGAAAAGTAAGAAAAGAGTGAGAAGATCAGTAATTGAAAGTATCTAGAAGTTAAATAAGATTTCTAAGAAAAGTGAATAAGAAAAGTAAGAAAAAGAGTGTGGAGATTTGTAGTTGAAAGTATCTAGAAGTTAAATAAGATTTCTAAGAAAAGTGAATAAGAAAAGTAAGAAAAAGAGAGTGAAGATTTGCAGTTGAAAGTATTTAGAAGTTAAATAAGATTTCTAAGAAAAGTGAATAAGAAAAGTAAGAAAAAGAGTGAGAAGATCAGTAATTGAAAGTATCTAGAAGTTAAATAAGATTTCTAAGAAAAGTGAATAAGAAAAGTAAGAAAAAGAGTGTGGAGATTTGTAGTTGAAAGTATCTAGAAGTTAAATAAGATTTCTAAGAAAAGTGAATAAGAAAAGTAAGAAAAAGAGAGTGAAGATCAGTAATTGAAAGTATTTAGAAGTTAAATAAGATTTCTAAGAAAAGTGAATAAGAAAAGTAAGAAAAAGAGTGAGAAGATCAGTAATTGAAAGTATCTAGAAGTTAAATAAGATTTCTAAGAAAAGTGAATAAGAAAAGTAAGAAAAAGAGTGAGAAGATCAGTAATTGAAAGTATCTAGAAGTTAAATAAGATTTCTAAGAAAAGTGAATAAGAAAAGTAATAAGAAGAGTGTGAAGATTTGTAGTTGAAAGTATCTAGAAGTTAAATAAGATTTCTAAGAAAAGTGAATAAGAAAAGTAAGAAAAAGAGTGTGAAGATCAGTAATTGAAAGTATCTAGAAGTTAAATAAGATTTCTAAGAAAAGTGAATAAGAAAAGTAAGAAAAAGAGTGTGAAGATTTTTAGTTGAAAGTATCTAGAAGTTAAATAAGATTTCTAAGAAAAGTGAATAAAAAAAGTAAGAAAAAGAGTGTGGAGATTTGCAGTTGAAAGTATCTAGAAGTTAAATAAGATTTCTAAGAAAAGTGAATAAGAAAAGTAAGAAAAAGAGTGTGGAGATTTGCAGTTGAAAGTATCTAGAAGTTAAATAAGATTTCTAAGAAAAGTGAATAAGAAAAGTAAGAAAAAGAGTGTGGAGATTTGCAGTTGAAAGTATCTAGAAGTTAAATAAGATTTCTAAGAAAAGTGAATAAGAAAAGTAAGAAAAAGAGTGTGGAGATTTGCAGTTGAAAGTATCTAGAAGTTAAATAAGATTTCTAAGAAAAGTGAATAAGAAAAGTACAAAAAGAGTGTGGAGATTTGCAGTTGAAAGTATCTAGAAGTTAAATAAGATTTCTAAGAAAAGTGAATAAGAAAAGTAAGAAAAGAGTGAGAAGATCAGTAATTGAAAGTATCTAGAAGTTAAATAAGATTTCTAAGAAAAGTGAATAAGAAAAGTAAGAAAAAGAGTGTGGAGATTTGCAGTTGAAAGTATCTAGAAGTTAAATAAGATTTCTAAGAAAAGTGAATAAGAAAAGTAAGAAAAAGAGTGTGGAGATTTGTAGTTGAAAGTATCTAGAAGTTAAATAAGATTTCTAAGAAAAGTGAATAAGAAAAGTAAGAAAAAGAGTGTGGAGATTTGTAGTTGAAAGTATTTAGAAGTTAAATAAGATTTCTAAGAAAAGTGAATAAGAAAAGTAAGAAAAAGAGTGTGAAGATTTGCAGTTGAAAGTATCTAGAAGTTAAATAAGATTTCTAAGAAAAGTGAATAAGAAAAGTAAGAAAAAGAGTGTGAAGATCAGTAATTGAAAGTATCTAGAAGTTAAATAAGATTTCTAAGAAAAGTGAATAAGAAAAGTAAGAAAAAGAGTGTGGAGATTTGTAGTTGAAAGTATCTAGAAGTTAAATAAGATTTCTAAGAAAAGTGAATAAGAAAAGTAAGAAAAAGAGTGTGGAGATTTGTAGTTGAAAGTATCTAGAAGTTAAATAAGATTTCTAAGAAAAGTGAATAAGAAAAGTAAGAAAAAGAGTGTGAAGATTTGCAGTTCAAAGTATCTAGAAGTGTAATAAGATTTCTAAGAAAAGTGAATAAGAAAAGTAAGAAAAAGAGTGTGAAGATTTTTAGTTGAAAGTATCTAGATGTTAAATAAGATTTCTAAGAAAAGTGAATAAGAAAAGTAAGAAAAAGAGTGTGGAGATTTGTAGTTGAAAGTATCTAGAAGTTAAATAAGATTTCTAAGAAAAGTGAATAAAAAAAGTAAGAAAAAGAGTGTGGAGATTTGCAGTTGAAAGTATCTAGAAGTTAAATAAGATTTCTAAGAAAAGTGAATAAGAAAAGTAAGAAAAAGAGTGTGAAGATTTGCAGTTGAAAGTATCTAGAAGTTAAATAAGATTTCTAAGAAAAGTGAATAAGAAAAGTAAGAAAAAGAGTGTGGAGATTTGCAGTTGAAAGTATCAAGAAGTTAAATATGATTTCTAAGAAAAGTGAATAAGAAAAGTAAGAAAAAGAGTGTGGAGATTTGCAGTTGAAAGTATCTAGAAGTTAAATAAGATTTCTAAGAAAAGTGAATAAGAAAAGTAAGAAAAAGAGTGTGAAGATTTGTAGTTGAAAGTATCTAGAAGTTAAATAAGATTTCTAAGAAAAGTGAATAAGAAAAGTAAGAAAAAGAGTGTGAAGATCAGTAATTGAAAGTATCTAGAAGTTAAATAAGATTTCTAAGAAAAGTGAATAAGAAAAGTAATAAGAAGAGTGTGAAGATTTGTAGTTGAAAGTATCTAGAAGTTAAATAAGATTTCTAAGAAAAGTGAATAAGAAAAGTAAGAAAAAGAGAGTGAAGATCAGTAATTGAAAGTATTTAGAAGTTAAATAAGATTTCTAAGAAAAGTGAATAAGAAAAGTAAGAAAAAGAGTGTGAAGATTTGCAGTTGAAAGTATCTAGAAGTTAAATAAGATTTCTAAGAAAAGTGAATAAGAAAAGTAAGAAAAAGAGTGTGAAGATCAGTAATTGAAAGTATCTAGAAGTTAAATAAGATTTCTAAGAAAAGTGAATAAGAAAAGTAAGAAAAAGAGTGTGAAGATTTGCAGTTGAAAGTATCTAGAAGTTAAATAAGATTTCTAAGAAAAGTGAATAAGAAAAGTAAGAAAAAGAGTGTGGAGATTTGTAGTTGAAAGTATCTAGAAGTTAAATAAGATTTCTAAGAAAAGTGAATAAGAAAAGTAAGAAAAAGAGAGTGAAGATTTGTAGTTGAAAGTATCTAGAAGTTAAATAAGATTTCTAAGAAAAGTGAATAAGAAAAGTAAGAAAAAGAGTGTGGAGATTTGCAGTTGAAAGTATTTAGAAGTTAAATAAGATTTCTAAGAAAAGTGAATAAGAAAAGTAAGAAAAAGAGAGTGAAGATTTGTAGTTGAAAGTATCTAGAAGTTAAATAAGATTTCTAAGAAAAGTGAATAAGAAAAGTAAGAAAAAGAGTGAGAAGATCAGTAATTGAAAGTATCTAGAAGTTAAATAAGATTTCTAAGAAAAGTGAATAAGAAAAGTAAGAAAAAGAGTGTGAAGATTTGCAGTTGAAAGTATCTAGAAGTTAAATAAGATTTCTAAGAAAAGTGAATAAGAAAAGTAAGAAAAAGAGTGTGGAGATTTGCAGTTGAAAGTATCTAGAAGTTAAATAAGATTTCTAAGAAAAGTGAATAAGAAAAGTAAGAAAAAGAGAGTGAAGATTTGTAGTTGAAAGTATCTAGAAGTTAAATAAGATTTCTAAGAAAAGTGAATAAGAAAAGTAAGAAAAAGAGTGTGAAGATCAGTAATTGAAAGTATCTAGAAGTTAAATAAGATTTCTAAGAAAAGTGAATAAGAAAAGTAAGAAAAAGAGAGTGAAGATTTGTAGTTGAAAGTATCTAGAAGTTAAATAAGATTTCTAAGAAAAGTGAATAAGAAAAGTAAGAAAAAGAGTGTGGAGATTTGCAGTTGAAAGTATTTAGAAGTTAAATAAGATTTCTAAGAAAAGTGAATAAGAAAAGTAAGAAAAAGAGTGAGAAGATCAGTAGTTGAAAGTATCTAGAAGTTAAATAAGATTTCTAAGAAAAGTGAATAAGAAAAGTAAGAAAAAGAGTGTGGAGATTTGTAGTTGAAAGTATCTAGATGTTAAATAAGATTTCTAAGAAAAGTGAATAAAAAAAGTAAGAAAAAGAGAGTGAAGATCAGTAATTGAAAGTATCTAGAAGTTAAATAAGATTTCTAAGAAAAGTGAATAAGAAAAGTAAGAAAAAGAGTGAGAAGATTTGCAGTTGAAAGTATCTAGAAGTTAAATAAGATTTCTAAGAAAAGTGAATAAGAAAAGTAAGAAAAAGAGTGTGAAGATCAGTAATTGAAAGTATCTAGAAGTTAAATAAGATTTCTAAGAAAAGTGAATAAGAAAAGTAAGAAAAAGAGTGTGAAGATTTGCAGTTGAAAGTATCTAGAAGTTAAATAAGATTTCTAAGAAAAGTGAATAAGAAAAGTAAGAAAAAGAGAGTGAAGATCAGTAATTGAAAGTATTTAGAAGTTAAATAAGATTTCTAAGAAAAGTGAATAAGAAAAGTAAGAAAAAGAGAGTGAAGATTTGTAGTTGAAAGTATCTAGAAGTTAAATAAGATTTCTAAGAAAAGTGAATAAGAAAAGTAAGAAAAAGAGTGAGAAGATTTTTAGTTGAAAGTATCTAGAAGTTAAATAAGATTTCTAAGAAAAGTGAATAAGAAAAGTAAGAAAAAGAGTGTGAAGATCAGTAGTTGAAAGTATCTAGAAGTTAAATAAGATTTCTAAGAAAAGTGAATAAGAAAAGTAAGAAAAAGAGAGTGAAGATTTGTAGTTGAAAGTATCTAGAAGTTAAATAAGATTTCTAAGAAAAGTGAATAAGAAAAGTAAGAAAAAGAGTGTGGAGATTTGCAGTTGAAAGTATTTAGAAGTTAAATAAGATTTCTAAGAAAAGTGAATAAGAAAAGTAAGAAAAAGAGAGTGAAGATTTGTAGTTGAAAGTATCTAGAAGTTAAATAAGATTTCTAAGAAAAGTGAATAAGAAAAGTAAGAAAAAGAGTGAGAAGATCAGTAATTGAAAGTATCTAGAAGTTAAATAAGATTTCTAAGAAAAGTGAATAAGAAAAGTAAGAAAAAGAGTGTGAAGATTTGCAGTTGAAAGTATCTAGAAGTTAAATAAGATTTCTAAGAAAAGTGAATAAGAAAAGTAAGAAAAAGAGTGTGGAGATTTGCAGTTGAAAGTATCTAGAAGTTAAATAAGATTTCTAAGAAAAGTGAATAAGAAAAGTAAGAAAAAGAGAGTGAAGATTTGTAGTTGAAAGTATCTAGAAGTTAAATAAGATTTCTAAGAAAAGTGAATAAGAAAAGTAAGAAAAAGAGTGTGAAGATCAGTAATTGAAAGTATCTAGAAGTTAAATAAGATTTCTAAGAAAAGTGAATAAGAAAAGTAAGAAAAAGAGAGTGAAGATTTGTAGTTGAAAGTATCTAGAAGTTAAATAAGATTTCTAAGAAAAGTGAATAAGAAAAGTAAGAAAAAGAGTGTGGAGATTTGCAGTTGAAAGTATTTAGAAGTTAAATAAGATTTCTAAGAAAAGTGAATAAGAAAAGTAAGAAAAAGAGTGAGAAGATCAGTAGTTGAAAGTATCTAGAAGTTAAATAAGATTTCTAAGAAAAGTGAATAAGAAAAGTAAGAAAAAGAGTGTGGAGATTTGTAGTTGAAAGTATCTAGATGTTAAATAAGATTTCTAAGAAAAGTGAATAAAAAAAGTAAGAAAAAGAGAGTGAAGATCAGTAATTGAAAGTATCTAGAAGTTAAATAAGATTTCTAAGAAAAGTGAATAAGAAAAGTAAGAAAAAGAGTGAGAAGATTTGCAGTTGAAAGTATCTAGAAGTTAAATAAGATTTCTAAGAAAAGTGAATAAGAAAAGTAAGAAAAAGAGTGTGGAGATTTGCAGTTGAAAGTATCTAGAAGTTAAATAAGATTTCTAAGAAAAGTGAATAAGAAAAGTAAGAAAAAGAGTGTGAAGATCAGTAATTGAAAGTATCTAGAAGTTAAATAAGATTTCTAAGAAAACTGAATAAGAAAAGTAAGAAAAAGAGTGTGGAGATTTGCAGTTGAAAGTATCTAGAAGTTAAATAAGATTTCTAAGAAAAGTGAATAAGAAAAGTAAGAAAAAGAGAGTGAAGATCAGTAATTGAAAGTATTTAGAAGTTAAATAAGATTTCTAAGAAAAGTGAATAAGAAAAGTAAGAAAAAGAGTGTGGAGATTTGCAGTTGAAAGTATTTAGAAGTTAAATAAGATTTCTAAGAAAAGTGAATAAGAAAAGTAAGAAAAAGAGAGTGAAGATTTGTAATTGAAAGTATCTAGAAGTTAAATAAGATTTCTAAGAAAAGTGAATAAGAAAAGTAAGAAAAAGAGAGTGAAGATTTGTAATTGAAAGTATCTAGAAGTTAAATAAGATTTCTAAGAAAAGTGAATAAGAAAAGTAAGAAAAAGAGTGTGAAGATTTGTAGTTGAAAGTATCTAGAAGTTAAATAAGATTTCTAAGAAAAGTGAATAAGAAAAGTAAGAAAAAGAGTGTGGAGATTTGTAGTTGAAAGTATCTAGAAGTTAAATAAGATTTCTAAGAAAAGTGAATAAGAAAAGTAAGAAAAAGAGTGTGGAGATTTTTAGTTGAAAGTATTTAGAAGTTAAATAAGATTTCTAAGAAAAGTGAATAAGAAAAGTAAGAAAAAGAGTGTGAAGATTTTTAGTTGAAAGTATCTAGATGTTAAATAAGATTTCTAAGAAAAGTGAATAAGAAAAGTAAGAAAAAGAGTGTGGAGATTTGTAGTTGAAAGTATCTAGATGTTAAATAAGATTTCTAAGAAAAGTGAATAAAAAAGTAAGAAAAAGAGTGTGGAGATTTGCAGTTGAAAGTATCTAGAAGTTAAATAAGATTTCTAAGAAAAGTGAATAAGAAAAGTAAGAAAAAGAGTGTGAAGATTTGCAGTTGAAAGTATCTAGAAGTTAAATAAGATTTCTAAGAAAAGTGAATAAGAAAAGTAAGAAAATGAGAGTGAAGATCAGTAATTGAAAGTATCAAGAAGTTAAATATGATTTCTAAGAAAAGTGAATAAGAAAAGTAAGAAAAAGAGTGTGGAGATTTGCAGTTGAAAGTATCTAGAAGTTAAATAAGATTTCTAAGAAAAGTGAATAAGAAAAGTAAGAAAAAGAGTGTGAAGATTTGCAGTTGAAAGTATCTAGAAGTTAAATAAGATTTCTAAGAAAAGTGAATAAGAAAAGTAAGAAAAAGAGAGTGAAGATCAGTAATTGAAAGTATCAAGAAGTTAAATAAGATTTCTAAGAAAAGTGAATAAGAAAAGTAAGAAAAAGAGTGTGGAGATTTGTAGTTGAAAGTATCTAGAAGTTAAATAAGATTTCTAAGAAAAGTGAATAAAAAAAGTAAGAAAAAGAGTGTGAAGATTTGTAATTGAAAGTATCTAGAAGTTAAATAAGATTTCTAAGAAAAGTGAATAAGAAAAGTAAGAAAAAGAATATGGAGATTTGCAGTTGAAAGTATCTAGAAGTTAAATAAGATTTCTAAGAAAAGTGAATAAGAAAAGTAAGAAAAAGAGTGTGAAGATTTTTAGTTGAAAGTATCTAGATGTTAAATAAGATTTCTAAGAAAAGTGAATAAGAAAAGTAAGAAAAAGAGTGTGGAGATTTGTAGTTGAAAGTATCTAGAAGTTAAATAAGATTTCTAAGAAAAGTGAATAAGAAAAGTAAGAAAAAGAGTGTGGAGATTTGCAGTTGAAAGTATCTAGAAGTTAAATAAGATTTCTAAGAAAAGTGAATAAGAAAAGTAAGAAAAAGAGTGTGAAGATTTTTAGTTGAAAGTATTTAGAAGTTAAATAAGATTTCTAAGAAAAGTGAATAAGAAAAGTAAGAAAAAGAGTGTGAAGATTTTTAGTTGAAAGTATCTAGATGTTAAATAAGATTTCTAAGAAAAGTGAATAAGAAAAGTAAGAAAAAGAGTGTGGAGATTTGTAGTTGAAAGTATCTAGAAGTTAAATAAGATTTCTAAGAAAAGTGAATAAGAAAAGTAAGAAAAAGAGTGTGGAGATTTGCAGTTGAAAGTATCTAGAAGTTAAATAAGATTTCTAAGAAAAGTGAATAAAAAAAGTAAGAAAAAGAGTGTGAAGATCAGTAATTGAAAGTATCTAGAAGTTAAATAAGATTTCTAAGAAAAGTGAATAAGAAAAGTAAGAAAAAGAGTGTGAAGATCAGTAATTGAAAGTATCTAGAAGTTAAATAAGATTTCTAAGAAAAGTGAATAAGAAAAGTAAGAAAAAGAGTGTGGAGATTTGCAGTTGAAAGTATCTAGAAGTTAAATAAGATTTCTAAGAAAAGTGAATAAGAAAAGTAAGAAAAAGAGTGTGAAGATCAGTAATTGAAAGTATCTAGAAGTTAAATAAGATTTCTAAGAAAAGTGAATAAGAAAAGTAAGAAAAAGAGAGTGAAGATTTGTAATTGAAAGTATCTAGAAGTTAAATAAGATTTCTAAGAAAAGTGAATAAGAAAAGTAAGAAAAAGAGTGTGAAGATCAGTAATTGAAAGTATCTAGAAGTTAAATAAGATTTCTAAGAAAAGTGAATAAGAAAAGTAAGAAAAAGAGTGTGAAGATTTGTAGTTGAAAGTATCTAGAAGTTAAATAAGATTTCTAAGAAAAGTGAATAAGAAAAGTAAGAAAAAGAGTGTGGAGATTTGTAGTTGAAAGTATCTAGAAGTTAAATAAGATTTCTAAGAAAAGTGAATAAGAAAAGTAAGAAAAAGAGTGTGGAGATTTGTAGTTGAAAGTATCTAGAAGTTAAATAAGATTTCTAAGAAAAGTGAATAAGAAAAGTAAGAAAAAGAGTGTGAAGATTTGCAGTTGAAAGTATCTAGATGTTAAATAAGATTTCTAAGAAAAGTGAATAAGA
Organism: Loxodes magnus; assembly: GCA_946699065.1. Classification (NCBI taxonomy): domain Eukaryota; phylum Ciliophora; class Karyorelictea; order Loxodida; family Loxodidae; genus Loxodes; species Loxodes magnus. The sequence continues at coordinate 15,644 of CAMPDV010004074.1, read as the reverse complement.
AAAGTAAGAAAAAGAGTGTGGAGATTTGTAGTTGAAAGTATCTAGATGTTAAATAAGATTTCTAAGAAAAGTGAATAAAAAAAGTAAGAAAAAGAGTGTGGAGATTTGCAGTTGAAAGTATCTAGAAGTTAAATAAGATTTCTAAGAAAAGTGAATAAGAAAAGTAAGAAAAAGAGTGTGAAGATTTGCAGTTGAAAGTATCTAGAAGTTAAATAAGATTTCTAAGAAAAGTGAATAAGAAAAGTAAGAAAAAGAGTGTGAAGATTTGCAGTTGAAAGTATCTAGAAGTTAAATAAGATTTCTAAGAAAAGTGAATAAGAAAAGTAAGAAAAAGAGAGTGAAGATCAGTAATTGAAAGTATCAAGAAGTTAAATATGATTTCTAAGAAAAGTGAATAAGAAAAGTAAGAAAAAGAGTGTGGAGATTTGTAGTTGAAAGTATCTAGATGTTAAATAAGATTTCTAAGAAAAGTGAATAAAAAAAGTAAGAAAAAGAGTGTGAAGATCAGTAATTGAAAGTATCTAGAAGTTAAATAAGATTTCTAAGAAAAGTGAATAAGAAAAGTAAGAAAAAGAGTGTGAAGATCAGTAATTGAAAGTATCTAGAAGTTAAATAAGATTTCTAAGAAAAGTGAATAAGAAAAGTAAGAAAAAGAGTGTGAAGATTTTTAGTTGAAAGTATCTAGAAGTTAAATAAGATTTCTAAGAAAAGTGAATAAGAAAAGTAAGAAAAAGAGAGTGAAGATTTGCAGTTGAAAGTATCTAGAAGTTAAATAAGATTTCTAAGAAAAGTGAATAAGAAAAGTAAGAAAAAGAGTGTGGAGATTTGCAGTTGAAAGTATCTAGAAGTTAAATAAGATTTCTAAGAAAAGTGAATAAGAAAAGTAAGAAAAAGAGTGTGAAGATTTGTAGTTGAAAGTATCTAGAAGTTAAATAAGATTTCTAAGAAAAGTGAATAAGAAAAGTAAGAAAAAGAGTGTGAAGATCAGTAATTGAAAGTATCTAGAAGTTAAATAAGATTTCTAAGAAAAGTGAATAAGAAAAGTAAGAAAAAGAGTGTGAAGATCAGTAATTGAAAGTATCTAGAAGTTAAATAAGATTTCTAAGAAAAGTGAATAAGAAAAGTAAGAAAAAGAGTGTGGAGATTTGCAGTTGAAAGTATCTAGAAGTTAAATAAGATTTCTAAGAAAAGTGAATAAGAAAAGTAAGAAAAAGAGTGTGGAGATTTGCAGTTGAAAGTATCTAGAAGTTAAATAAGATTTCTAAGAAAAGTGAATAAGAAAAGTAAGAAAAAGAGTGTGAAGATCAGTAATTGAAAGTATCAAGAAGTTAAATAAGATTTCTAAGAAAACTGAATAAGAAAAGTAAGAAAAAGAGTGTGAAGATTTTTAGTTGAAAGTATCTAGATGTTAAATAAGATTTCTAAGAAAAGTGAATAAGAAAAGTAAGAAAAAGAGTGTGAAGATCAGTAATTGAAAGTATCTAGAAGTTAAATAAGATTTCTAAGAAAAGTGAATAAGAAAAGTAAGAAAAAGAGTGTGAAGATCAGTAATTGAAAGTATCTAGAAGTTAAATAAGATTTCTAAGAAAAGTGAATAAGAAAAGTAAGAAAAAGAGTGTGAAGATTTTTAGTTGAAAGTATCTAGATGTTAAATAAGATTTCTAAGAAAAGTGAATAAGAAAAGTAAGAAAAAGAGTGTGGAGATTTGTAGTTGAAAGTATCTAGATGTTAAATAAGATTTCTAAGAAAAGTGAATAAAAAAAGTAAGAAAAAGAGTGTGGAGATTTGCAGTTGAAAGTATCTAGAAGTTAAATAAGATTTCTAAGAAAAGTGAATAAGAAAAGTAAGAAAAAGAGTGAGAAGATCAGTAATTGAAAGTATCTAGAAGTTAAATAAGATTTCTAAGAAAAGTGAATAAGAAAAGTAAGAAAAAGAGTGAGAAGATCAGTAATTGAAAGTATCTAGAAGTTAAATAAGATTTCTAAGAAAAGTTGAATAAGAAAAGTAAGAAAAAGAGTGTGGAGATTTGCAGTTGAAAGTATCTAGAAGTTAAATAAGATTTCTAAGAAAAGTGAATAAGAAAAGTAAGAAAAAGAGTGAGAAGATTTGCAGTTGAAAGTATCTAGAAGTTAAATAAGATTTCTAAGAAAAGTGAATAAGAAAAGTAAGAAAAAGAGTGTGAAGATCAGTAATTGAAAGTATCTAGAAGTTAAATAAGATTTCTAAGAAAAGTGAATAAGAAAAGTAAGAAAAAGAGTGAGAAGATCAGTAGTTGAAAGTATCTAGAAGTTAAATAAGATTTCTAAGAAAAGTGAATAAGAAAAGTAAGAAAAAGAGTGTGAAGATTTGTAGTTGAAAGTATCTAGAAGTTAAATAAGATTTCTAAGAAAAGTGAATAAGAAAAGTAAGAAAAAGAGTGAGAAGATTTGCAGTTGAAAGTATCTAGAAGTTAAATAAGATTTCTAAGAAAAGTGAATAAGAAAAGTAAGAAAAAGAGTGAAAAGATCAGTAGTTGAAAGTATCTAGAAGTTAAATAAGATTTCTAAGAAAAGTGAATAAGAAAAGTAAGAAAAAGAGTGTGGAGATTTGCAGTGGAAAGTATCTAGAAGTTAAATAAGATTTCTAAGAAAAGTGAATAAGAAAAGTAAGAAAAAGAGTGAGAAGATCAGTAGTTGAAAGTATCTAGAAGTTAAATAAGATTTCTAAGAAAAGTGAATAAGAAAAGTAAGAAAAAGAGTGTGGAGATTTGCAGTGGAAAGTATCTAGAAGTTAAATAAGATTTCTAAGAAAAGTGAATAAGAAAAGTAAGAAAAAGAGTGTGGAGATTTGCAGTTGAAAGTATCTAGAAGTTAAATAAGATTTCTAAGAAAAGTGAATAAGAAAAGTAAGAAAAAGAGTGTGGAGATTTGCAGTTGAAAGTATCTAGAAGTTAAATAAGATTTCTAAGAAAAGTGAATAAGAAAAGTAAGAAAAAGAGAGTGAAGATCAGTAATTGAAAGTATCTAGAAGTTAAATAAGATTTCTAAGAAAAGTGAATAAGAAAAGTAAGAAAAAGAGTGTGAAGATTTTTAGTTGAAAGTATCTAGAAGTTAAATAAGATTTCTAAGAAAAGTGAATAAGAAAAGTAAGAAAAAGAGTGTGGAGATTTGCAGTTGAAAGTATCTAGAAGTTAAATAAGATTTCTAAGAAAAGTGAATAAGAAAAGTAAGAAAAAGAGTGTGAAGATCAGTAATTGAAAGTATCTAGAAGTTAAATAAGATTTCTAAGAAAAGTGAATAAGAAAAGTAAGAAAAAGAGTGTGGAGATTTTTAGTTGAAAGTATCTAGAAGTTAAATAAGATTTCTAAGAAAAGTGAATAAGAAAAGTAAGAAAAAGAGTGTGAAGATTTGCAGTTGAAAGTATCTAGAAGTTAAATAAGATTTCTAAGAAAAGTGAATAAGAAAAGTAAGAAAAAGAGTGTGAAGATTTGCAGTTGAAAGTATCTAGAAGTTAAATAAGATTTCTAAGAAAAGTGAATAAGAAAAGTAAGAAAAAGAGTGTGAAGATTTGCAGTTGAAAGTATCTAGAAGTTAAATAAGATTTCTAAGAAAAGTGAATAAGAAAAGTAAGAAAAAGAGTGTGGAGATTTGCAGTTGAAAGTATCTAGAAGTTAAATAAAATTTCTAAGAAAAGTGAATAAAAAAAGTAAGAAAAAGAGTGTGGAGATTTGCAGTTGAAAGTATCTAGAAGTTAAATAAGATTTCTAAGAAAAGTGAATAAGAAAAGTAAGAAAAAGAGAGTGAAGATTTGTAGTTGAAAGTATCTAGAAGTTAAATAAGATTTCTAAGAAAAGTGAATAAGAAAAGTAAGAAAAAGAGTGTGAAGATTTGTAGTTGAAAGTATCTAGAAGTTAAATAAGATTTCTAAGAAAAGTGAATAAGAAAAGTAAGAAAAAGAGAGTGAAGATTTGTAGTTGAAAGTATCTAGAAGTTAAATAAGATTTCTAAGAAAAGTGAATAAGAAAAGTAAGAAAAAGAGTGTGGAGATTTGCAGTTGAAAGTATTTAGAAGTTAAATAAGATTTCTAAGAAAAGTGAATAAGAAAAGTAAGAAAAAGAGTGTGGAGATTTGCAGTGGAAAGTATCTAGAAGTTAAATAAGATTTCTAAGAAAAGTGAATAAGAAAAGTAAGAAAAAGAGTGTGAAGATCAGTAATTGAAAGTATCTAGAAGTTAAATAAGATTTCTAAGAAAAGTGAATAAGAAAAGTAAGAAAAAGAGTGTGAAGATCAGTAATTGAAAGTATCTAGAAGTTAAATAAGATTTCTAAGAAAAGTGAATAAGAAAAGTAAGAAAAAGAGTGAAAGATTTTTAGTTGAAAGTATCTAGATGTTAAATAAGATTTCTAAGAAAAGTGAATAAGAAAAGTAAGAAAAAGAGTGTGAAGATTTTTAGTTGAAAGTATCTAGAAGTTAAATAAGATTTCTAAGAAAAGTGAATAAGAAAAGTAAGAAAAAGAGTGTGAAGATCAGTAATTGAAAGTATCTAGAAGTTAAATAAGATTTCTAAGAAAAGTGAATAAGAAAAGTAAGAAAAAGAGTGTGGAGATTTGCAGTTGAAAGTATCTAGAAGTTAAATAAGATTTCTAAGAAAAGTGAATAAGAAAAGTAAGAAAAAAAGAGTGAAGATCAGTAATTGAAAGTATCTAGAAGTTAAATATGATTTCTAAGAAAAGTGAATAAGAAAAGTAAGAAAAAGAGTGTGAAGATTTGCAGTGGAAAGTATCTAGAAGTTAAATAAGATTTCTAAGAAAAGTGAATAAGAAAAGTAAGAAAAAGAGTGTGGAGATTTGCAGTTGAAAGTATCTAGAAGTTAAATAAGATTTCTAAGAAAAGTGAATAAGAAAAGTAAGAAAAAGAGTGAGAAGATTTTTAGTTGAAAGTATCTAGAAGTTAAATAAGATTTCTAAGAAAAGTGAATAAGAAAAGTAAGAAAAAGAGAGTGAAGATTTGTAGTTGAAAGTATCTAGATGTTAAATAAGATTTCTAAGAAAAGTGAATAAGAAAAGTAAGAAAAAGAGTGTGAAGATTTGCAGTTGAAAGTATCTAGAAGTTAAATAAGATTTCTAAGAAAAGTGAATAAGAAAAGTAAGAAAAAGAGTGTGAAGATCAGTAATTGAAAGTATCTAGAAGTTAAATAAGATTTCTAAGAAAAGTGAATAAGAAAAGTAAGAAAAAGAGTGTGAAGATTTTTAGTTGAAAGTATCTAGATGTTAAATAAGATTTCTAAGAAAAGTGAATAAGAAAAGTAAGAAAAAGAGTGTGGAGATTTTTAGTTGAAAGTATCTAGAAGTTAAATAAGATTTCTAAGAAAAGTGAATAAGAAAAGTAAGAAAAAGAGTGTGAAGATCAGTAATTGAAAGTATCTAGAAGTTAAATAAGATTTCTAAGAAAAGTGAATAAGAAAAGTAAGAAAAAGAGAGTGAAGATCAGTAATTGAAAGTATCTAGAAGTTAAATATGATTTCTAAGAAAAGTGAATAAGAAAAGTAAGAAAAAGAATGTGAAGATTTGCAGTGGAAAGTATCTAGAAGTTAAATAAGATTTCTAAGAAAAGTGAATAAGAAAAGTAAGAAAAAGAGTGTGGAGATTTGCAGTTGAAAGTATCTAGAAGTTAAATAAGATTTCTAAGAAAAGTGAATAAGAAAAGTAAGAAAAAAAGAGTGAAGATCAGTAATTGAAAGTATCTAGAAGTTAAATATGATTTCTAAGAAAAGTGAATAAGAAAAGTAAGAAAAAGAGTGTGGAGATTTGCAGTTGAAAGTATCTAGAAGTTAAATAAAATTTCTAAGAAAAGTGAATAAGAAAAGTAAGAAAAAGAGAGTGAAGATTTGTAGTTGAAAGTATCTAGAAGTTAAATAAGATTTCTAAGAAAAGTGAATAAGAAAAGTAAGAAAAAGAGTGTGGAGATTTGCAGTTGAAAGTATCTAGAAGTTAAATAAGATTTCTAAGAAAAGTGAATAAGAAAAGTAAGAAAAAGAGAGTGAAGATCAGTAATTGAAAGTATCTAGAAGTTAAATATGATTTCTAAGAAAAGTGAATAAGAAAAGTAAGAAAAAGAGTGTGAAGATTTGCAGTGGAAAGTATCTAGAAGTTAAATAAGATTTCTAAGAAAAGTGAATAAGAAAAGTAAGAAAAAGAGTGTGGAGATTTGCAGTTGAAAGTATCTAGAAGTTAAATAAAATTTCTAAGAAAAGTGAATAAGAAAAGTAAGAAAAAGAGTGAGAAGATTTTTAGTTGAAAGTATCTAGAAGTTAAATAAGATTTCTAAGAAAAGTGAATAAGAAAAGTAAGAAAAAGAGTGTGAAGATTTGTAGTTGAAAGTATCTAGAAGTTAAATAAGATTTCTAAGAAAAGTGAATAAGAAAAGTAAGAAAAAGAGAGTGAAGATTTGCAGTTGAAAGTATCTAGAAGTTAAATAAGATTTCTAAGAAAACTGAATAAGAAAAGTAAGAAAAAGAGTGAGAAGATTTGCAGTTGAAAGTATCTAGAAGTTAAATAAGATTTCTAAGAAAAGTGAATAAGAAAAGTAAGAAAAAGAGTGTGAAGATTTGCAGTTGAAAGTATCTAGAAGTTAAATAAGATTTCTAAGAAAAGTGAATAAGAAAAGTAAGAAAAAGAGAGTGAAGATTTGTAGTTGAAAGTATCTAGAAGTTAAATAAGATTTCTAAGAAAAGTGAATAAGAAAAGTAAGAAAAAGAGTGTGGAGATTTGCAGTTGAAAGTATCTAGAAGTTAAATAAGATTTCTAAGAAAAGTGAATAAGAAAAGTAAGAAAAAGAGTGTGGAGATTTGCAGTTGAAAGTATCTAGAAGTTAAATAAAATTTCTAAGAAAAGTGAATAAGAAAAGTAAGAAAAAGAGTGTGGAGATTTGCAGTTGAAAGTATCTAGAAGTTAAATAAGATTTCTAAGAAAAGTGAATAAGAAAAGTAAGAAAAAGAGTGTGAAGATCAGTAATTAAAAGTATCTAGAAGTTAAATAAGATTTCTAAGAAAAGTGAATAAGAAAAGTAAGAAAAAGAGTGTGGAGATTTGTAGTTGAAAGTATCTAGAAGTTAAATAAGATTTCTAAGAAAAGTGAATAAGAAAAGTAAGAAAAAGAGTGTGGAGATTTGCAGTTGAAAGTATCTAGAAGTTAAATAAGATTTCTAAGAAAAGTGAATAAGAAAAGTAAGAAAAAGAGAGTGAAGATCAGTAATTAAAAGTATCTAGAAGTTAAATAAGATTTCTAAGAAAAGTGAATAAGAAAAGTAAGAAAAAGAGTGTGGAGATTTGCAGTTGAAAGTATCTAGAAGTTAAATAAAATTTCTAAGAAAAGTGAATAAGAAAAGTAAGAAAAAGAGTGTGAAGATCAGTAATTGAAAGTATCTAGAAGTTAAATATGATTTCTAAGAAAAGTGAATAAGAAAAGTAAGAAAAAGAGTGTGAAGATTTGCAGTGGAAAGTATCTAGAAGTTAAATAAGATTTCTAAGAAAAGTGAATAAGAAAAGTAAGAAAAAGAGTGTGGAGATTTGCAGTTGAAAGTATCTAGAAGTTAAATAAGATTTCTAAGAAAAGTGAATAAGAAAAGTAAGAAAAAGAGTGAGAAGATTTTTAGTTGAAAGTATCTAGAAGTTAAATAAGATTTCTAAGAAAAGTGAATAAGAAAAGTAAGAAAAAGAGAGTGAAGATTTGTAGTTGAAAGTATCTAGATGTTAAATAAGATTTCTAAGAAAAGTGAATAAGAAAAGTAAGAAAAAGAGTGTGAAGATTTGCAGTTGAAAGTATCTAGAAGTTAAATATGATTTCTAAGAAAAGTGAATAAGAAAAGTAAGAAAAAGAATGTGAAGATTTGCAGTGGAAAGTATCTAGAAGTTAAATAAGATTTCTAAGAAAAGTGAATAAGAAAAGTAAGAAAAAGAGAGTGAAGATTTGTAGTTGAAAGTATCTAGAAGTTAAATAAGATTTCTAAGAAAAGTGAATAAGAAAAGTAAGAAAAAGAGTGTGGAGATTTGCAGTTGAAAGTATCTAGAAGTTAAATATGATTTCTAAGAAAAGTGAATAAGAAAAGTAAGAAAAAGAGTGTGAAGATCAGTAATTGAAAGTATCTAGAAGTTAAATAAGATTTCTAAGAAAAGTGAATAAGAAAAGTAAGAAAAAGAGAGTGAAGATTTGTAGTTGAAAGTATCTAGAAGTTAAATAAGATTTCTAAGAAAAGTGAATAAGAAAAGTAAGAAAAAGAGTGTGGAGATTTGCAGTTGAAAGTATCTAGAAGTTAAATAAGATTTCTAAGAAAAGTGAATAAGAAAAGTAAGAAAAAGAGTGTGAAGATCAGTAATTGAAAGTATCTAGAAGTTAAATAAGATTTCTAAGAAAAGTGAATAAGAAAATTAAGAAAAAGAGTGTGGAGATTTGCAGTTGAAAGTATCTAGAAGTTAAATAAAATTTCTAAGAAAAGTGAATAAGAAAAGTAAGAAAAAGAGTGTGAAGATCAGTAATTGAAAGTATCTAGAAGTTAAATAAGATTTCTAAGAAAAGTGAATAAGAAAAGTAAGAAAAAGAGTGTGGAGATTTGCAGTTGAAAGTATCTAGAAGTTAAATAAGATTTCTAAGAAAAGTGAATAAGAAAAGTAAGAAAAAGAGAGTGAAGATTTGTAGTTGAAAGTATCTAGAAGTTAAATAAGATTTCTAAGAAAAGTGAATAAGAAAAGTAAGAAAAAGAGTGTGGAGATTTGCAGTTGAAAGTATCTAGAAGTTAAATAAGATTTCTAAGAAAAGTGAATAAGAAAAGTAAGAAAAAGAGAGTGAAGATTTGCAGTTGAAAGTATCTAGAAGTTAAATAAGATTTCTAAGAAAACTGAATAAGAAAAGTAAGAAAAAGAGTGAGAAGATTTGCAGTTGAAAGTATCTAGAAGTTAAATAAGATTTCTAAGAAAAGTGAATAAGAAAAGTAAGAAAAAGAGTGTGAAGATTTGCAGTTGAAAGTATCTAGAAGTTAAATAAGATTTCTAAGAAAAGTGAATAAGAAAAGTAAGAAAAAGAGTGTGAAGATTTGTAGTTGAAAGTATCTAGAAGTTAAATAAGATTTCTAAGAAAAGTGAATAAGAAAAGTAAGAAAAAGAGTGTGGAGATTTGCAGTTGAAAGTATCTAGAAGTTAAATAAGATTTCTAAGAAAAGTGAATAAGAAAAGTAAGAAAAAGAGTGTGGAGATTTGCAGTTGAAAGTATCTAGAAGTTAAATAAGATTTCTAAGAAAAGTGAATAAGAAAAGTAAGAAAAAGAGAGTGGAGATTTGCAGTTGAAAGTATCTAGAAGTTAAATAAGATTTCTAAGAAAAGTGAATAAGAAAAGTAAGAAAAAGAGTGTGAAGATCAGTAATTGAAAGTATCTAGAAGTTAAATAAGATTTCTAAGAAAAGTGAATAAGAAAAGTAAGAAAAAGAGTGTGAAGATCAGTAATTGAAAGTATCTAGAAGTTAAATAAGATTTCTAAGAAAAGTGAATAAAAAAAGTAAGAAAAAGAGTGTGGAGATTTGCAGTTGAAAGTATCTAGAAGTTAAATAAGATTTCTAAGAAAAGTGAATAAAAAAAGTAAGAAAAAGAGTGTGGAGATTTGCAGTTGAAAGTATCTAGAAGTTAAATAAGATTTCTAAGAAAAGTGAATAAGAAAAGTAAGAAAAAGAGTGTGAAGATTTGCAGTTGAAAGTATCTAGAAGTTAAATAAGATTTCTAAGAAAAGTGAATAAGAAAAGTAAGAAAAAGAGTGTGAAGATTTGTAGTTGAAAGTATCTAGAAGTAAATAAGATTTCTAAGAAAAGTGAATAAGAAAAGTAAGAAAAAGAGTGTGGAGATTTGCAGTTGAAAGTATCTAGAAGTTAAATAAGATTTCTAAGAAAAGTGAATAAGAAAAGTAAGAAAAAGAGAGTGAAGATCAGTAATTGAAAGTATCTAGAAGTTAAATAAGATTTCTAAGAAAAGTGAATATGAAAAGTAAGAAAAAGAGTGTGAAGATTTGTAGTTGAAAGTATCTAGAAGTAAATAAGATTTCTAAGAAAAGTGAATAAGAAAAGTAAGAAAAAGAGTGAGAAGATTTGCAGTTGAAAGTATCTAGAAGTTAAATAAGATTTCTAAGAAAAGTGAATAAGAAAAGTAAGAAAAAGAGAGTGAAGATCAGTAGTTGAAAGTATCTAGAAGTTAAATAAGATTTCTAAGAAAAGTGAATAAGAAAAGTAAGAAAAAGAGTGTGGAGATTTGTAGTTGAAAGTATCTAGAAGTTAAATATGATTTCTAAGAAAAGTGAATAAGAAAAGTAAGAAAAAGAGTGTGAAGATCAGTAATTGAAAGTATCTAGAAGTTAAATAAGATTTCTAAGAAAAGTGAATAAGAAAATTAAGAAAAAGAGTGTGGAGATTTGCAGTTGAAAGTATCTAGAAGTTAAATAAAATTTCTAAGAAAAGTGAATAAGAAAAGTAAGAAAAAGAGTGTGAAGATCAGTAATTGAAAGTATCTAGAAGTTAAATAAGATTTCTAAGAAAAGTGAATAAGAAAAGTAAGAAAAAGAGTGTGAAGATTTGCAGTTGAAAGTATCTAGAAGTTAAATAAGATTTCTAAGAAAAGTGAATAAGAAAAGTAAGAAAAAGAGAGTGAAGATTTGTAGTTGAAAGTATCTAGAAGTTAAATAAGATTTCTAAGAAAAGTGAATAAGAAAAGTAAGAAAAAGAGTGAGAAGATCAGTAATTGAAAGTATCTAGAAGTTAAATAAGATTTCTAAGAAAAGTGAATAAGAAAAGTAATAAGAAGAGTGTGAAGATTTGTAGTTGAAAGTATCTAGAAGTTAAATAAGATTTCTAAGAAAAGTGAATAAGAAAAGTAAGAAAAAGAGTGTGAAGATCAGTAATTGAAAGTATCTAGAAGTTAAATAAGATTTCTAAGAAAAGTGAATAAGAAAAGTAAGAAAAAGAGTGTGGAGATTTGCAGTTGAAAGTATCTAGAAGTTAAATAAGATTTCTAAGAAAAGTGAATAAGAAAAGTAAGAAAAAGAGAGTGAAGATTTGTAGTTGAAAGTATCTAGAAGTTAAATAAGATTTCTAAGAAAAGTGAATAAGAAAAGTAAGAAAAAGAGTGTGGAGATTTGCAGTTGAAAGTATCTAGAAGTTAAATAAAATTTCTAAGAAAAGTGAATAAGAAAAGTAAGAAAAAGAGTGTGAAGATCAGTAATTGAAAGTATCTAGAAGTTAAATAAGATTTCTAAGAAAAGTGAATAAGAAAAGTAAGAAAAAGAGTGTGAAGATCAGTAATTGAAAGTATCTAGAAGTTAAATAAGATTTCTAAGAAAAGTGAATAAGAAAAGTAAGAAAAAGAGTGTGGAGATTTGCAGTTGAAAGTATCTAGAAGTTAAATAAGATTTCTAAGAAAAGTGAATAAGAAAAGTAAGAAAAAGAGTGAGAAGATTTGCAGTGGAAAGTATCTAGAAGTTAAATAAGATTTCTAAGAAAAGTGAATAAGAAAAGTAAGAAAAAGAGTGTGGAGATTTGCAGTTGAAAGTATCTAGAAGTTAAATATGATTTCTAAGAAAAGTGAATAAGAAAAGTAAGAAAAAGAGTGAGAAGATCAGTAATTGAAAGTATCTAGAAGTTAAATAAGATTTCTAAGAAAAGTGAATAAGAAAAGTAAGAAAAAGAGTGTGAAGATTTTTAGTTGAAAGTATCTAGATGTTAAATAAGATTTCTAAGAAAAGTGAATAAGAAAAGTAAGAAAAAGAGTGTGGAGATTTGCAGTGGAAAGTATCTAGAAGTTAAATAAGATTTCTAAGAAAAGTGAATAAGAAAAGTAAGAAAAAGAGTGTGAAGATTTGCAGTTGAAAGTATCTAGAAGTTAAATAAGATTTCTAAGAAAAGTGAATAAGAAAAGTAAGAAAAAGAGTGTGAAGATTTGTAGTTGAAAGTATCTAGAAGTAAATAAGATTTCTAAGAAAAGTGAATAAGAAAAGTAAGAAAAAGAGTGTGGAGATTTGCAGTTGAAAGTATCTAGAAGTTAAATAAGATTTCTAAGAAAAGTGAATAAGAAAAGTAAGAAAAAGAGAGTGAAGATCAGTAATTGAAAGTATCTAGAAGTTAAATAAGATTTCTAAGAAAAGTGAATATGAAAAGTAAGAAAAAGAGTGTGAAGATTTGTAGTTGAAAGTATCTAGAAGTTAAATAAGATTTCTAAGAAAAGTGAATAAGAAAAGTAAGAAAAAGAGTGTGAAGATCAGTAATTGAAAGTATCTAGAAGTTAAATAAGATTTCTAAGAAAAGTGAATAAGAAAAGTAAGAAAAAGAGTGAGAAGATCAGTAATTGAAAGTATCTAGAAGTTAAATAAGATTTCTAAGAAAAGTGAATAAGAAAAGTAAGAAAAAGAGTGTGGAGATTTGTAGTTGAAAGTATCTAGAAGTTAAATAAGATTTCTAAGAAAAGTGAATAAGAAAAGTAAGAAAAAGAGAGTGAAGATCAGTAATTGAAAGTATCTAGAAGTTAAATAAGATTTCTAAGAAAAGTGAATAAGAAAAGTAAGAAAAAGAGTGTGAAGATCAGTAATTGAAAGTATCTAGAAGTTAAATAAGATTTCTAAGAAAAGTGAATAAGAAAAGTAAGAAAAAGAGTGAGAAGATCAGTAATTGAAAGTATCTAGAAGTTAAATAAGATTTCTAAGAAAAGTGAATAAGAAAAGTAAGAAAAAGAGAGTGAAGATTTGTAGTTGAAAGTATCTAGAAGTTAAATAAGATTTCTAAGAAAAGTGAATAAGAAAAGTAAGAAAAAGAGTGTGGAGATTTGCAGTTGAAAGTATCTAGAAGTTAAATAAGATTTCTAAGAAAAGTGAATAAGAAAAGTAAGAAAAAGAGTGAGAAGATCAGTAATTGAAAGTATCTAGAAGTTAAATAAGATTTCTAAGAAAAGTGAATAAGAAAAGTAAGAAAAAGAGTGTGAAGATTTTTAGTTGAAAGTATCTAGAAGTTAAATAAGATTTCTAAGAAAAGTGAATAAGAAAAGTAAGAAAAAGAGTGTGGAGATTTGCAGTTGAAAGTATCTAGAAGTTAAATAAGATTTCTAAGAAAAGTGAATAAGAAAAGTAAGAAAAAGAGAGTGAAGATCAGTAATTGAAAGTATCTAGAAGTTAAATATGATTTCTAAGAAAAGTGAATAAGAAAAGTAAGAAAAAGAGTGTGAAGATTTGCAGTGGAAAGTATCTAGAAGTTAAATAAGATTTCTAAGAAAAGTGAATAAGAAAAGTAAGAAAAAGAGTGAGAAGATTTTTAGTTGAAAGTATCTAGAAGTTAAATAAGATTTCTAAGAAAAGTGAATAAGAAAAGTAAGAAAAAGAGTGTGGAGATTTGCAGTTGAAAGTATCTAGAAGTTAAATAAGATTTCTAAGAAAAGTGAATAAGAAAAGTAAGAAAAAGAGTGTGGAGATTTGCAGTTGAAAGTATCTAGAAGTTAAATAAGATTTCTAAGAAAAGTGAATAAGAAAAGTAAGAAAAAGAGTGTGGAGATTTGCAGTTGAAAGTATCTAGAAGTTAAATAAGATTTCTAAGAAAAGTGAATAAGAAAAGTAAGAAAAAGAGTGTGAAGATCAGTAATTGAAAGTATCTAGAAGTTAAATAAGATTTCTAAGAAAAGTGAATAAGAAAAGTAAGAAAAAGAGTGAGAAGATCAGTAATTGAAAGTATCTAGATGTTAAATAAGATTTCTAAGAAAAGTGAATAAGAAAAGTAAGAAAAAGAGTGTGGAGATTTGCAGTTGAAAGTATCTAGAAGTTATATAAGATTTCTAAGAAAAGTGAATAAGTAAAGTAAGAAAAAGAGAGTGAAGATCAGTAGTTGAAAGTATCTAGAAGTTAAATAAGATTTCTAAGAAAAGTGAATAAGAAAAGTAAGAAAAAGAGTGTGGAGATTTGTAGTTGAAAGTATCTAGAAGTTAAATAAGATTTCTAAGAAAAGTGAATAAGAAAAGTAAGAAAAAGAGTGTGGAGATTTGCAGTTGAAAGTATCTAGAAGTTAAATAAGATTTCTAAGAAAAGTGAATAAGAAAAGTAAGAAAAAGAGTGTGAAGATTTGCAGTTGAAAGTATCTAGAAGTTAAATAAGATTTCTAAGAAAAGTGAATAAGAAAAGTAAGAAAAAGAGTGTGGAGATTTGTAGTTGAAAGTATCTAGATGTTAAATAAGATTTCTAAGAAAAGTGAATAAGAAAAGTAAGAAAAAGAGTGAGAAGATTTGTAGTTGAAAGTATCTAGAAGTTAAATAAGATTTCTAAGAAAAGTGAATAAGAAAAGTAAGAAAAAGAGTGTGGAGATTTGCAGTTGAAAGTATCTAGAAGTTAAATAAGATTTCTAAGAAAAGTGAATAAGTAAAGTAAGAAAAAGAGAGTGAAGATCAGTAGTTGAAAGTATCTAGAAGTTAAATAAGATTTCTAAGAAAAGTGAATAAGAAAAGTAAGAAAAAGAGTGTGGAGATTTGCAGTTGAAAGTATCTAGAAGTTATATAAGATTTCTAAGAAAAGTGAATAAGAAAAGTAAGAAAAAGAGAGTGAAGATTTGTAGTTGAAAGTATCTAGAAGTTAAATAAGATTTCTAAGAAAAGTGAATAAAAAAAGTAAGAAAAAGAGTGTGGAGATTTGCAGTTGAAAGTATCTAGAAGTTAAATAAGATTTCTAAGAAAAGTGAATAAGAAAAGTAAGAAAAAGAGTGTGGAGATTTGCAGTTGAAAGTATCTAGAAGTTAAATAAGATTTCTAAGAAAAGTGAATATGAAAAGTAAGAAAAAGAGTGTGGAGATTTGCAGTTGAAAGTATCTAGAAGTTAAATAAAATTTCTAAGAAAAGTGAATAAGAAAAGTAAGAAAAAGAGTGTGGAGATTTGCAGTTGAAAGTATTTAGAAGTTAAATAAGATTTCTAAGAAAAGTGAATAAGAAAAGTAAGAAAAAGAGTGTGGAGATTTGTAGTTGAAAGTATCTAGAAGTTAAATAAGATTTCTAAGAAAAGTGAATAAGAAAAGTAAGAAAAAGAGTGTGGAGATTTGTAGTTGAAAGTATCTAGAAGTTAAATAAAATTTCTAAGAAAAGTGAATAAGAAAATTAAGAAAAAGAGTGTGGAGATTTGTAGTTGAAAGTATCTAGAAGTTAAATAAGATTTCTAAGAAAAGTGAATAAGAAAAGTAAGAAAAAGAGTGTGGAGATTTGCAGTTGAAAGTATCTAGAAGTTAAATAAGATTTCTAAGAAAAGTGAATAAGAAAAGTAAGAAAAAGAGAGTGAAGATCAGTAATTGAAAGTATCTAGAAGTTAAATAAAATTTCTAAGAAAAGCGAATAAGAAAAGTAAGAAAAAGAGTGTGAAGATTTGTAGTTGAAAGTATCTAGAAGTTAAATAAGATTTCTAAGAAAAGTGAATAAGAAAAGTAAGAAAAAGAGTGTGGAGATTTGCAGTTGAAAGTATCTAGAAGTTAAATAAGATTTCTAAGAAAAGTGAATAAGAAAAGTAAGAAAAAGAGAGTGAAGATCAGTAATTGAAAGTATCTAGAAGTTAAATAAAATTTCTAAGAAAAGCGAATAAGAAAAGTAAGAAAAAGAGTGTGAAGATTTGTAGTTGAAAGTATCTAGAA
>CAMPDV010004073.1:0-47898 GCA_946699065.1 Loxodes magnus | reverse complement strand
TAAGATTAGTCTAAATGATTAAAGTAAAAGGGATTGCTATTTTGTATGTATATAGAAAATAATAATCAATAAGAATGGTTTAGATTATAATGAATAATATACTAAGAAGTTTATTGGATTTAGTATTTATAAGTATAAGATTATGCTAGTTGCTAACTATAAATCATTATTATTAAAATTATTATAAAAGGATATAGTTAAAGTGTTTACTATTTAGTAGCGGTAAAATTAATAGGAAGGAGTATGTATTCTAGATAATTTATTTATAATGTACGTTTGTTTTAGTTATAAGGGGTTGATGTTGAGTTAATGGATTAAATTCGATACTTGATTTATTTAGAAAATTTCTAGGTAAAAGAATTGTAAACTTAGTATCTAAATAAGATGGAAAAATTATAAATATATAGTTGATGGTAGAAATAAGATAATATGGGTTAGTTGATAAATAATATAAGTAAGAGAATAAGTAGATACGTATTAGAGTTATAATGCTGATGTAATAGAATTAATAAAAGGTAATTAGTTATCTCTAGATGTTTATTAACTTTAATTTAAAGCTTTCATCTATCATGTAACCATTACATATTCATATTATATCATACAGATATGCATTACTATCTTTCTCTTTATTATTCGTTATACTATTCCTCGCTAAATTAATTAAGATGCTAAGTATGTGGAGACATCTTACTGTATTAAATTGCCAGAAAATTTAAATAAAGTATTAGGTGAATAATAGATTTAAGATTTTTGGGACCATTAAATCAGCAAGAAGTCAAAGATTAAAAAAGAAACTTGCTTACGAGACAAAACTAGATCAAAAGAAGAGAAAAACTATAAAAGAAACCTCATTAATCTGAACAGCATTAAGATAATTAAAGAAGCTTAGGATTGCTAATAAATAATTTTAAATATTAAAATCATTATGCACTAAAATAAATTTAGGCGGAATTTTACAAAGCTTAAGTTAGGTTATTTGTATAACTTTATTTTTAAATATTTAAGAAAAAGTTATTTAAACTTAATAGAGTAAACCAAAAACTTATATAGCTTAATTGCATAGCATATCTTATGTATTTATTGCATTTCACTTTTAAAATAATCAAGATAAAATGGCTGAAAAATCAGAATTTTTTTCATTTCTAAGTTTGATTTTTGTCTTTAAGTGTTAATATCTCATAATATACCTCTTTCTTTCAGGTTTGTATAGTATGATCTTCAAAATTCATCGTCTATCCTAGTTTTAGATCTCCTACTATTCTATAAGTCACTTTTTAATAAAATATCCTATTTTCTTGTGGTTACAGCTTTTCCCTAAAATAGACTATAAATTGCTTTAAGACCGATTTGTCGCAAAATCTCCTAGCTTAAGTTTACCTTGATTATGAAGTTGTAATGGGATAGAAATAATATAGACTAGCCTTTTCATAGAATAGACATACTAAAATAAAAAATGAGGGATGCTTATTTGCTCTTTCATTTCTACTTATGAAATAAAAGGAAGGACTAGACTTAAAGAGTTAAAGCAAGTTAGAACTTAGGTAAGCAATTTCACGTCAAGATTTCTGTTTTTTATGATTAAAAGATATTAAAGTTAATTTTTACCTTAAACGAAAGTATAAGGAACTTCTTAAAAGTAAATCATTTAAATTTAAAAAGGATTGCGAGAGGTTGTATCCTTATTAGATTATATCAGACTAAATTATATCATAAGTAAAAAGCAGCTTGGTAAAATTCTTAGAATAAAGGTTGAATTATTTTATTAATTTATTGATGAATTAAGCTTAACTAAATAGTACTGGGTCTAAATTTATAAATTCAACCTGAACAATTTTAGAAGATTCCAAAATTCAAGATTTTGAAATGCAAAAAAATATTTTTGCTCATACTAATTTAAACAAAGATATATTGCATATCCAAAAGAATTAAAATAATCTCATATCTCGTGGTTGAAATCAAATATTGCTTAATCTATTCCTCAAAAGAATTGAAAAGTATAAAATTTTTATTTCAGTTTTGACAATTTATAGTTGAAGAGCTCAAAAAAGAATAAATACTACATAAGGAAGCAAACTAATGAGCCTATTAAATCAGCCAAGCCAGATAGTACTTCTTAATCTTAGAACACTTTCGTTTGCTTTGATTTAAGAAGTTTTCTGTTTTTATCAATTATTTATTAATTATATAATTCGCTAATTTTACTTGAAGTTCTCAGATTAACTATACTCATTGAAGATGCGATATTAGAAAAAATAACCGAGATAATTTAGAAAAATTATGCACTTTAAGAACAGAAAAAGCTTAATTTGCTTCGCATTCTCTCACTTCTGAATTCTTTATTTTAAAGAGGCCTTTTAATTCAAAGTATCCTACTCCTCCTTAAGTTTTCCTTTATTTCTATTTCAGTTATTTGAAAGAAAACCAAATTTGATAACTAAATCTGAAAACTGTTCCTTCGTTAGCTTCTTTATTTGCAAAATTCAGTTTGATTGCTGTAATATTAGATTAATCTGATTCGAAAATTCCTACAATAAGAACTTTATTTTTATAATTATTAACATAGTTTGTCTTAGCAGAAAAAATTGAGAAAGAGAAAAAAGATTGATTCAAAATTATATTTGTGAAAGCGTATAATTGTAAACTTAAATTTAGTTTTAATGCTTCTATTATCTAACCTCTAATACCATTTCATTTACATAAAATATTCTTTCATTAATGGAATTCCTTATGGCTCACCCAATAAAGCATCTTATTATTTTTAGAAGGGATTACCGGAACATACAACACCCGAACTGTGCTTACAGCAACATATGCTAATTGATCTTAGTTCCAAAGATTATGTGCTATCTCTCCACTTCCACCATTTAAGTTCAATGAGTATGCACCTGCAGGATTGTAGGCAATCTTCCAAATGTTCAATCCAAAGGCAATCCCTGATATCCAAAATCCTGAGGTAGTATTTGCTTTTGAGACCATCGCAACTTTTCCATTTCTTTTGACTGGGATTGGCATCCATAAATGAGTGGCATATCCTCCATCTGCTGATGTTCCTTTTGGGGATATTCCATTTAAATGTCTATTCCCAGCGTAAAACCTGCCGATTTTTTCTTTAACTCCATCTAAAAAGTAAATTGAGACATCAGTAAATCCGTCATTCAACACTCTGATCCAAAGCAAGTCAAATCCCTCAGGTATACTCACTTCAGCTCCATTACCATCACTCTCATTTCCCCCAAAATTAATTATAGTAGTATATTTCCATTTATTTTTGGTCCCATAAGAAGTTGCGTCATATGCAGCATCCTATAAACTAGATTAAGACATATACAAGAATTCATACGAGCTAGTTTATGTCGAAGAATTTTAAATGATTATTGAAGATTAATTGGATTTTTTAGGAACTAATGAATGACTTCTAAATTACTCTTAAAATTTATCTATTTAATAGATTTAATTAATTTCATCAGTTTATGCAGTTTAACTATTATATTGAGAAATACAATCTGTTTAAATTCCTATCTCTTTAGTTTTATTTTGCTTTTTTCCAAAAATTAATTAATTATATTTCAACTATAGTTATTACTTATAGTATTTAGATTTTAGTATTTAATTTTACATTTTACATTTTCTTTAATTTCTTGAAAGTTTTATTTACATGCATTTTGTACTATT
The DNA here is from genome assembly GCA_946699065.1 of Loxodes magnus. Lineage (NCBI taxonomy): Eukaryota > Ciliophora > Karyorelictea > Loxodida > Loxodidae > Loxodes > Loxodes magnus. The sequence goes on along the minus strand of CAMPDV010004073.1, from coordinate 44,226 downwards.
CTATTACTGCTTCATACTTACTTATAATCCTTTAATTAGTTTGATTCTGATTTTCTTAAGCTGATAGAAATTTTTAATTAAAATAATAAGATTATTTTATAGATTTTATATTTATTATTCAAGTTCTTTAATCTAATTTAAGAACTATTTTTTACTAGTTTCAAACTCTTATTCTTAGGATTACATTTGATCATTTACTTCAATAAGTTAAGCTTAAAGTTATATGTTTTTGATTTCAAGATTATTTAGATTTTTTATATTTTAATTTTCTTAATTCTTTTGGTTTAAAAGATTGTTTAATTTATAATTTGAGTACTATACATGATTATACTCTAAGTTTTAAGTAAATATGGATCATTTTATAATTCAGTTATTATTTTCCTTTTGATTATTTAAAGTATTTTTTGTATCTTAAATATCTTTATTAATCCCCCTATTATTTAAATTTCCTGAAGATATTTTTTATACCTTTTATTAAACTGTGGCGGCAAAATTTGCTTTCTTTTGATAAGTATATTTCTCAACTTTTTAAAATGCGCTTCAAATGGTGACATCGCTCCAAGGAATATTTAAGTTATCTTAGTGGAATCCTAAGAAAAGTATTTATTGTCTATTAGCTACATTGTTTTAGTATTTATCTTATTAAATTGCCTATTACCATTATATTTTTAAATATTATGTTTCTTATAAATTAAGTAGTACAAATATCACCACATTCATTTTAAGTCTTTCTTCTTTTAAATCATTATTTAATCCTTTGCTGAAATAGATTTATTTCTTAGATGAACTTAATTCTCTAATTTTAATTTGAAATATTAAAGTAATAAAATTTTAAATGTATATCTAATAAATAAATTGATTGATTAATAGTTCATAACTAGTTTTTGATGTCATACACTTCTAATTTTAATTTCAAAAATTAAAAGTCTTTCAACATTTATAATAATTCATTTGGCCTTCTATCCTCTAGCTGCTACATTAATTTTTTCTTATTGAGACTATCATTTAAATATTTTATTGCTTAGATCGTATTCATGCTATTTAATTATGTAGAATAATCTTACTAAATAATCTGGAATCCTATTATTAAAGAAAGAACTTTGAATGCTTTAGTTGCTTATCCATTACTTTAATAAATTCTGAATAGAAGCTTACAGTTAATTCTTGCTATTCTTATCTACTTGCAAGAATCTTTGGCTATTAATTGTTTCCTACTAAATATTATATTCACTTACACATATTTAATTTAAAAGTTTTTCCTTTTTCATTCTTTTTACTCTCCTTATAAAAATTCCTAATTTTCATTGGGAATTTATTCATATTTTTCCTGGCAATTATAAGAGTAAAAGCTTTTTTTCAACCTTCCAATTCTTAATATTGGATATTAATTTACTTTGAGACTTTAACTTCTTCAATATAGTTTGATTTCTTTTTATTTTTAGTAATATTTACTATATTATACTCCTTTGTAGGACTTAAACCTAATTCTTATATTTTATCTTCTATTTTAATTTATTATTGGCTCTTGATAATTAACTATTACTACCTATTTACTTTTCTTTCTGTTTCTAATCTCACATTTAAATTCTTTAATAAAGTCTTCTTTGATGCAATTATTCTAGCTATTCTTTAATTAATTTTTATTATTCTAGATTAATTAATTTTAAATGTTTCTTTGTTAAGATTCAAATTTTCTCATTCTGTGTTAGTAATTTCTAAAACTGGGACAATTTTTGCAGCATTTTCATTAGCTTTAACTTAAGGAGTGGTTAAGTTTGGTGTTAAGATATGCTCTAATATTATAAAGGGGTTTTTTAAGATTTCTGAGTAATAATTGATTTCTTATGGATCTATTAATGTTTGATTATTAAAGTAGTATGAGAAGATATGTTTAAGGATTTCCTTCTAAGATAAGAAGAAAGGAATTCTTGAATTAACTAAAGTTATACAGAGAATCTCATTTACAGTTGGTCTTTAGTCAGGATTTTAACTAAATAAAGGCACACTAAGAACTAAATTTCTTATCTATGTTACTATGGTAAAAGGTTATACTTGCATTTGATTACCTTGATGGGGATTTATCTATGATGATTTGTGGAAATTTGGTTCTAAATATGATTTAAAAGGTTTAGGTAGAAAATCTAATGAATGGGAATGTAAGGTAATAGTAATAGATAATTGGTAGTTAATTTGAAGTTTGAAGCATATGAAAAATAAGATAGGTTTAAATAAAGCAGAAAGAATTAAAATTAGAAGCTAAGTAAAATAATAGATAGTTAGTAACTTAAACATGTTTTGCATCTATTATTACATTTCCAGAATATACTAATAAAGATTTAGAAAAGCTTAATTTAAATTATAATTAACTTAATCTTGCAACTTCAAACACATTTTTCTCATAGCAGCATAGATCTTTACTCAATTTAAGCTATAAATTCATAAACTTTTGTGATTGTTTTTAAAAATATGACTAGCTACGAACTATAAGGTAAAACTAAGAAAAAATAAAAAAGAAAAGTAAATTGAAGTAATTTAATAAGTGCTAATATCATTTGGTAATTAAGACAGCTTATTCTTTTTAATATGCTTCGTCATTTCTTTAAAAAAGAATGGATTAGTAAAAGAGATGATTAAGCACTAAATAAAAGCTTAATTAAAAGCTAATAAAGTATATAAATTTAATAGATAGTAAAATTAAACCTAAAATAATCCTTAATATTAAAATAATCCTTAGTGTTGAGAGGCACACAAATATATTTCCATTTTTCTTAAACAACAAGATAGATTTATTATAAGTAAAGAACTTCTATTTTATTTCTAAAAATTAAAAGAAAGCCCATATATAAAAAGTCTTTAGTGCTAAAATAATAATCTTAATAGGTTTTTTAATAACTATCTGATTAAATAGTTTGAAATATGCTTCAAATATTAAATAGAGATATGAATAAAGAAAGCATATCTATTTATACTTTTAGTTATAGTTATATAATCTCAAACTTATTTAATAACTAAAGCTATTAATTCACTAATCCCTTCATAGTTAACTATAATCCTTTTATTTATAATACTGACTAACTTTCTTTTTATGCTTTAGAGTATAAAATGCAGGAGTAATATAGCTTCTTATTCATTAAATTGGAAAATAAAGGATTATTTATTAGTATTAATAGATGTAAATTGTCTATCTAACTTGTTAGCCTAAGAGTAACTTAGAGCTTCATTCTTTAATACTCTTCTCTATTTTTAGTCTAACTTAAGCAAGTCTAAAAAGGCTTACTTCACTTCTTGAAGCATTCATTTTTACTTGATATTGAAATAAGCTTTGTATAGTTATTGCATTTTCTACCCTTCTTCATTTGGTTTATTTTATTCATTTACTTAGACTAAATATATCTTCCTTCACTCTACAACTAAGCCTCTTAATCTCAAGTCCTAATTTGGTAAAGTATCAAAAACTTCTAAAATACCTTCAGTATTACTAACTCTCAACAGATCTGCTTTATTTTTCATCCATGAACTAACTAACTCCTTCTTGAACTACCAGTTTTCAGACTTTTTTCCCTTTCAACCTAACTTATAATTATTAAGCTTTTATACCTTAGAAATTTCTTCTTTAATACTCTAATATTTAAGCACTTTCTGTTCCTTCTTAGGAATTTGCTGATGCTTTTGCTTTTGAACTTAGTTCAGAAACTTGAATATTTCTAGCTAAATCTAAGAAATTAAGTAGCTGATGTAGCTATATCAATTAGACTGCGTTTATTGATAAGTTTTTATTTAGCTTTTTGATATTCACGCATTTCTTGCTCCATCAAAAGCTTAAATTAAAAGAGTAAGGCATTCACTTATATCTCATAACTGTAGCTTTATTGTCATGCTGATGTATACCAACAACAGACTATTAGAAGGATTTTCCCATTTAAATTCTTTCTTACACATTACCTGAACTGGAAAAATATCTTAGCCTAACCTCTTAATTGCTATTTACACTATCAATTCTAAAATAATCTAACACTCTTTTCCATACCAAAGCTATATAATTTTTCCTTTAACTAAAAAGATTATACCCTTTACCCTGTAATCAACAAAGAATGAAAAATGAATGAAGTAATAAGCAAGCTAAAAGGATTAAAACCTTAAACTAGTAAAGTATTAGACATAAATAAGTGTATTTAATGCTTAGATTATTAAACTTAACTTTATTTTACTTTCTAGTTAGCCAATTAATAATACCTAATTTAATAAATTAAATGCCTTCTACCAAGCTAATTAGTAAATTATTGCCTGTCCTAAACAGTTTAGTCGCTTTAGTGATGTTTGCAGCAAAAAATAACGGAAGAGCTTTGATGGGAAAATTTTAGTTTCAAGAAAGTGCTGAAGAATCATAGATTTAATTCCAAGCCTTCGATAAGAAATCCAACAAGACTTATAGTTCTTTCTAAGAGATATAGCAAAGCTACAATATTTTCCATTATTGCTATTACTGGATTAAAATCTAGAACTAGAGAAACATGATCACAAGATTCGCTGTTAACCACTTCACTGATTTGACTAACGAAGAATTCTGAAAGACTTGCTTAGGATACAAGGATACTTAAACAGGCTATAGAACTAGATATATGAATATGAATAAAATGCTGATGATTCTCTTGATTGGGAATTGAAGGGAGCTTTAACATCTGTCAAAGATTAAAACCAATTCATAAGCTGCTGTGCTTTCAGTGCTGTAGAAGTTGGGAAGGAGCTTAGTATGATATCAATGTAGTAGCTAATCTACTTTAGCTCCTTCTATTAAATCTCTAGGATAGAGTTATTTTATAATTTTATTTTTAAATTTTACATCAAAATTGCATAACTTTCAGTTATCAAAAAATCCCTTCCTCAAGTACTAGTACTTAAGCCAGTTGATTTAATTTTAAAAATAAAGAGGAAAGATTTTATCCTTTATCTAAAAGAGGAAATTCAACTTCATAAGGAATTTTACTAATTTTAGAACTGTTAATATAGCTCTAGAAAGCTAAGATAAAAGAACTGATATAAACTTTAAGACAATCTTTTAATAGTCTTTCTTTAAGTTTCTCTATTTAAATTTAAATTATATTAATTATTAAATTAGATTAACAATCTAGTCTACTTGCTATGCTTTATTAGCTTCTATAATTTAGTTTTATTGATTAAGGTCTTAATAAAATTATTTTAGCACTTAATTCTAAATTTAGTTCACTCTTCTATAAATTTTTTAAATATTTAGATTTTTTTAATTTAGATAACTATTTTTTCCAATCATAGATTTCATTGCATTCAAATAGCGGGTTCTCTTAAATTCCAATTTTGATAATAGTAAAAGAAAAATGTAAAGCTTAAGAAGTATATAAGCAAATAAAGTGAAACATTAATAAACTTGATTTTCTCTTAAATGATAATAAATTAGTTATTTTACTCTTATAGTTAATAACTGCTTGCTCTTATATATCCAGGATATTTAATTAATTTAATTTAATTTATCTTTATTTTATAATAATTTAAGTTAATTAATGACCATTAAAGACTTGCTTATATCCTTCAATAGAGATACTATATTAACTAGATCATAATAATTTTAACTTTAAAATAATAATAAATAGTTATTTAAATAGATTTTCATCCAGAGTAGTCACTTATAATAAAATGAATTTTACCCCTAAAATTAGTTAAGTTTTATTATTAGTTTAGTTATTATTTTAATTTTATTTAATACACACATTGCTCATTATATTTCTTTTAACCATCTAAAAGTTGTAAATAATATTTTTGCACTTGGTCATATAAAAATGTTTAGATAGTGAGAATTCTGAAATAATATTTTTATTATATGGTATAATAGTTTTAATTTTGTATATGCTCTTAATTCTATTTAATATAGCATTTATTTCTCTTAAGCTTTTTGAATTTAAGTTTTAATAATCCTTAAACAGCTAACTGTATGTCTACTTTTTATTTAATATTAGATAAATTAATTATTAATGAAAACTAGTTTACTAAAGAATTTTATATTTATTTATATGCTTAGATAGCATAAGGGACTTAACCTTGATATTATTATTTTAGTAACTCTTAAATTTATAAGTAAATACTTTATAATTTTAACTTTATTTAGCATATACTAATAGATATTAAAACAAATCTATAAATAGCTATTCGTTGTAACACTTTACCTTATGATATTCAATTATTATTTCCTTTATGTACTATTTACCTAAACTAATTATTTTATTATTATAAGTGCCTTTCATATATTATTCAGTCTATCCTTGCAATTTCACTATAAACTTTCATTTTCTTGGCTCTAATTATATTATTTAAACTAAATTACTATTATACCATAAATTAACTCAATTTTAGATGCATAAATCAAATATTCAATAACACTAATTTAAAATATGTGTATAGTTCTTAGAAATTACAAATGCTTTTATTGCCAAATCATCTTTTTGATGCAATAGATTTATTAATTTAACTTACCTATTTATCATGCTTTATTTCCTAATACTTGGCTATACTAATTTTAATTTTATTTTTATGCTTAAAACTAATATTTTAGTTAATATTCTTAAATACTATATCTTATTGCTATTCCTAAATAAACTCGTAAAGAAGATTAAATTATTTCATTTATTTTACTTTTCAAACAAGTATAACAGTCTAACTTTGATATTCTAATATATAATTTATATATATAAAATTATAAGAAATCATCTACCAAAAACTAACACCAAATCTAACCATAAAACTCTCTAATCGAAATATACTCCCTAGAAGCGGGGAAAAAAAATCCAACAATCACTTCTAGACTTTATTTAACCATTAGATTCTCTAACTTTTACTGTACAATAATTATAAAACTAAATTAATGGTTAAAAACGGAAATAAGCATTAAAACCTTGATGGTGCAAGGTAATTAAAAACTGGAAAAACGGAGCAAAAAATAGTAGAAATTAATAAACCATACAATTATAATCTTAATAATGGTCCTATAATAATAGAAGAACAAAATTTAAATTCTTTTTCGGATCGGAAAAAAATTGTCAATTTTAAAAAATTCCAAAAATGCTAAAAATGCTTAAAAATAGGACATAACTCGAAATATTGCAAAACAAGATGTTTTTATTGTTAAAAGGTTGGAGACATCTTTAGAAGATGCTGGTATTTTCCGAAGAAGCAAGAATCTAATAATTGAAAAATATGAAATAATATGACAAAATTATACTGTTCTCCAGAAGGAAGACTTTACAAGAAAAAATTATTCGGTGGAGATTAATTACTATTGGATATAGTAAATGCTCAAAAAAGAAGGACGAGGAAGATGTTGGGACCTAATTGAGATTGAAGAAAAATTCCTAAGATCAAGAAAGGTTAAATCTGTACAACACGATATGCAATAGAAGAAGCAATCTTTTAAGAAGACCTGAACGATTCATTTACATCTTAAAACTCCTAAACTTAATTAATGGTAAACCAAATAAAAGTGAAGTCACTTTAATAAATTATGTTATGTTATGTTAAAATTTTAAATATAAAGAATTTAAAGTCTTAGGTATGTAAAATTATTTATAGCATGCTATTTTATTAAATTTGTAAAATATCTCATGACTATTACTTTGAAGAAACGTTCTTTGAGTAAAAATGAAACATAAGTTAGATATATCTAGATTTCTTTTCTGTTTTTAACTCTAATGTTTAAAGTTAAAATAATTTTGCTTTTGTATTTTTGATTTGAAGGTAAAAATAGAAAAGAAGTGTTTATAAGTAATATTAATATAATAGCCCATATTAAATATTTTCTAAGATAACTATTACTTTATGATTTAAAGTAATTTAGTTTTTCATTTATCTAAATTAAATCTTTTTATATATTATCACTTTCAAGTTTTCTATTTGGTAGAACTAATTTTTATTTAATTAATAATTAATTTCTTAAGTTATCTAGAATTTGTATAAAGAGAGATATATTTTAAGGGAAATTAATTATCAGCTTAAGATTTATTGGCAATGCTTTAATATTAACTTCTAAATATAGAAATGCTTTATAATTTAATAGCAGCTTTCTTAAGCATTAATACTATATTTCTTTTACTAAAGAAGAAAATTAAAAAGTCTAAATTAAAAGATTTTTATTAATTAAGAAATAACTTAGTTAAGCAGAGCAAGTATACACCTTTCTTTTGCTTTAAAGTATGATTGATAATTTATTTTTAATTGGCTAAATTTTAAGTTCATAGTTCAAAGTTAGATTTATGAAGACAGTAGGAGTTAGATTTATCTTTCCTCAGTAAAGTAAATAAATGTATTGAGTGCCTTATTAAAGGTTTAGCATTTGATTTGAGCAATATTAGCTTAATTATATAGATAATTTATTATTAAAGCACTTAAGTATTTATTTATTAATACTTTAAGTCTTCTTTCTATAATTTTGCATCCTACTAAATTTAATAATTACTAAAGTCACTATCAATTATACAGAACTTGAAGCAAGAAGAAAATAACTATAAATTAAATAACTGGAAATAAATAAAAATATTAGCATCTAAATTTAAAATTAGCAAGTTTTTATTTATTTCTTATAATAGAGCTAGTAGCTATAAGGTTCATATTTGTTATGCTTTTATATTTTGCTTTAATAGAGAGAAATATAAAATATCATTATAACCATCTATTTAAAAATCTAATATTTTATAGGATATAAAGTTTATCTATTTTCCTTTATGAGATTTATTTTTAATGTAGAACTTAGTATAATTATAACATTTTTCTTTAAGAAAAATAGATTGCTAAAGTTTTAAAATGCTGCTTTATTTCTCTTTCTACATTTTTTTCTAAGTAAAGCGCAATTAAATTTTAATTTATTTCTCTTGCTGCAGCAATATATTTCTAAGTTTATTAACTAAATTTTCTTTTCTTTATAAAAGCTTTCATTTTACTGAGATGTATTCTAAATCAGGTATTTAAATCCTTACGTTTTTCTTTTTTATCATTTTATTCACCTAATTGTAAAGATCTATTATTTGTTGAAATTAAAAAAATACTAAACAGAGTAATCATCGTTTATAAGCGTTGAAAGATTTTTATTAAATTAATAAAAAGTTATTAATAATAGTACTGTTCTTTAGTCTAATGTAAATTCTTTATTTATATAAGCATAAATTTTAATTTTATATATAAATTCATTTGCTTCCTTGTATTTCCAAATTTTCCTCTTCTAAATTTCCTATCACGTTTTTAAGTGTATCAAATAAGGCAACTCTACCTTGTTCGAGGACAAGTATTTTATCATATCCTTGAATTGTATGAATTCTATGCGCTATAGTTAGAACTGCTCGATCTTAGAATTTCTCTTTTATTAGTTACTGTATAAATTAATCTGCTTTCTAATCAATTGAAGCTGTTGCTTCATCCATTACCAATATTTTGCTTCATCTGAAATATAATAAATTACCTTAATATTGCTCATCCTATACAAATTAGCTGCCTTTCTCCTACACTTATGTTTTGTCCTTACTCCTGTATTTATTTATCGAGTACTTTACATTCCATTACATCTTTACCACTTTCTTTTTTATCCTCTTTTTCACTTGATAGATTATCATTTTAGCTTTAAAACTTTTCCAATATATTAATTTATGCAAGTACTAATAATTGTTTAATCATCATAATCATCAAAGGGATCTAAATTCATTCTCAGATTTCCGGCAAATAGTTCGGAGCCTTGAGGAATAACACTTAACTATTTCTTAGTGAATGTAAAGATATGTCTTATATATTCATTCCGTAAATAATAATTTTTCCATTTTCTACTTCTACTATTCTAAATAATCATAAGCAAATGGATGACTTTCCGATCCAGTTCTGCTTGCTATTCCTATTTCCTAATGAGCCTAAACTATGAAATAAACTAAATTGAGTATATTAGAAAGCTAAGGTATATAATCCAATTATACGTTTCTATACTCAATTTTCCCTTAGCTAATTTAACCATTTTCAGTTTCTTTATCTGAACGAACTGATTTCTCTATATCAGCTTAAGCATAATAATGACATCTTTCTATACTTATCATTAAATTTATGTTTCTGCTATCTGTTAAACTGACTTAATCATCGATTCAGGTAATGGATAAGCATATGCAACAATGAGAAGCTAAATTCAGCTGGCTTTATTATTAATAAATCTATATAATTTATAGGTATAAGTTTTATAATCCTGCTAAGCTTAATTTCATAGCTTAGTACTTAACATATAGAATTTCATCCAAAACTTTGTTAATTCAGGTTAAAAAATTAAATTTTGTCTTGCTATTGCTTAAAATCAGGTACTAGCAGAATTGCTGCTTAAGAGATCATCAATTTTATTATTCCTTTACCCAACATAAAAGAGGGAAGAATTTCGCTTTGTATACAAAAAATGAGAGATTCTCGAAGGACATTATTAGCTTGATTGAAGAAGTAATTGAAGGGGAATATGTCTGAAATCTTTGCTGGTAAGAAAATAGTTATTAAGATTAGGTTAACTCATTTCTAAGCTTTTAAAAATGAGAAAATTATCTACTAGTCTAAGCACGTTTTGGTTCATGAAATAGGTCTTATTATGTTCTATAAGATTGATGAGTAATTTATTAGCTGATCATACTTATTGAAACTACTTCACCTTTCAATCTAACTATTAAAATTTTTATTCAAGACCATCTCTGAGTTTAAGGTTTCTTTGCTCGTTTTTTGCAGTACGAACTGGTTTATTTACTTTTTCGAACTTTAAAAAATGATTATAATAATAATCATTTTATTTCTATCTGAAAGTTCTAAAACATCTTTAAATACTAATTTTGGAGTTACTAATAGATTAATTTAAACTCTCCTACATATTACTCTTCGACCTTGACTACTCTTTTCGCTTTTATTTCCTGTTTTCGACAAATTATCTCAATTTTATTTCCTTAGTAAACTGCTCTTTAATCTTTTTCTTTAATTTTTTTTAACTTTTTTAGTACTTTTTATCAAGTATTTACTATTGTAGTTTAGTTAATATGCTTTGAATATTTTTCTAGATACTAAAGTTTCTTTCAAAGTGCTTTGTCAATTCCTTATTGCTTTATTTTTTGGAGTATTATCTTATATAGATAAACGAGAAATTTAATATTTAGGTTTTTCTTATTTGATTTTGTATTCTTTAGCCAAATCCTACTATTTATTTCTTTTTTGTTATCATTTTTAATCTAAGACACTTGCCTTCTTTCTATGAAGCCCTGATTTCTAGGATGCTTCTCTCAAGCTAATAGAGAAACTGATTTATTCCCTAAGCTCTTATATTCATTTGGCGTTGCTTTAATTCCTTTTTATTTTAATATCATAGTAGGTTTTTTAAAACTTAAATAAGTTTTTCTGCTTAATTATAATATTTGCAAATTAGAGTTTTAATAATTTTCTAAATTTGACTAGGATTTGCAAGTTCTTTAAATTAGAAATTTTTTAGTAGCTCTAATTTACTTTTACTATTTTTTGCTTTTACTCCGATTACTGTTTTGCCTGTCGCTCATATCTTGATCATTCTTACTTTTTAACTTAGTTTATCACTTTACTTTAATTAGTATCTTTGATAAAGTCTAAAGATTGAAAATGTGGATAAATTGAAAGGAGATAAAAATTTATCTTCAAGATGTTTCTACTTGCTTTAAGCATTTTGGTTACCTATCTATTATTATCCTTTTAAGTTTAACTTCTTTTGGACTCGTTTATTTCAAAAAAACTTTAAAGGCATTCAGTTAGTTATTTCTCCAAGGATACCAAGGTTTAATTACCTTACTTCTAGTTGTTTTACCTTATTAATTTTCAGTTATTTTTACTTATTTACTGTATCTTAGTTTAGTTTTCATTATTGGAAAAACTGTTGTGTATATTTAAATTTATCTGCTCTATAAGTTTATCAGAAGTATGTCTTTCCAATGTTTTAAATATTCACCTGAAGATAAAAGAAGCAGTAGATCTATTTTAAGTTTTTTAAAAATAACCTGTTTAAAATTCTGCCTCTCGATTGCTATTTTTCATCTTAAGCAGCTATGAAAAAAATTATTCAATTTAAATGTCTTGATTAATAAAACTGCTTCTACTTTATTGGCTATTAGTTCTTTAAATTACTTTCTTGATTAAGATTTAGACTAATCTGAATATCTTTAATTCTTTTAAATATTTCAGAAATGGCGAATGGATTACCTTTACTCTATTGAGCGCTTTTTCTTACTTTGGTTCTGTTATTTCTTGCTATTCTTAAGTTTTGTTCTTTTTTTCTTTCTCAGCTAGATTAATGATAAATTAATTTCACATACGGAGCTATAAAGATTATAATAATTTATTATAACTAATAAGTACGAGGTGAGATGCAGATTTTCATACCTGAAGAATGGATTTTGGCTAATAAGTAGGAAATTAAAAAGAATTTTGCACTTCTCTAGAAATTAACCCTGGTATTATACATTAAGATTAATAGCATTTTTAATGGTTAACTATAATCATTTTTAAAGGTGCTTGAATTTCTTCATATGAGCTTTTTAATATCTTGTTATTTTACTTTCCTCACCTAAGAGAACAGCAATATATTCAACATGCTAATTTAATCTCTAATTTTTCGTATATTCATTAAAATTAGAACAATCTAATGTTTCTATCCTTACATGCTACTGTAAAATAATCCCTTTACACTTATTCCTTTTGCTAGTTGCTTTAAAAATTTTTGTTTTTTATTTTGTTACTCATACTTATCCAATGTTAGTGACTCTTAATCTATTCTTAAAATTTTAATTTCTATTCTAAGTACGAATAATACTTCAGATTAAAGAGGTTCTATTACAAGTCTATTTTTTGAGGATAAGTCAAAATTAATATGCTATCTTGCGTTTTCTTTTATGACTCTATTTCAATATAGCAAGCATTAAGCACTAAATGTAGTTCTCCAGTCCTTCTAGGTTTTTCAACTAGTTTCAGGAAATATCATCTTTCTGTCAACTCTAAGAGATCAGCATTTCAGAAAATTTGTTAAACTTAGTTAAAACTAACTACTAACTTTCTCAGTTATTTGTAGTTAATAAGCAAGAAACCTTGGATGTGATTATAACTTAAGTTAAGATTCTGTAATGATGGAAATATTTGTTAATTTTCTTTGATATTCTGTCACGCGTATTAATTTAGTTATCTACTAGAGGCTATTATAGGTATCATCTAGCTATTCTACTAAATTTTTATTTAAGCTTACTAATTTCGCAATATTTTCCTAAAATTTATCGTATCCCTTGGCTATGTAACAAAATATTCTATCTAAAATATTTTAGAGGGAAAATTCTTCCATTTTATATATTAATTTTAATAGTAATTATTCTTCTATTTATTAAGTATTAAGTTAATAAAATAATACTATTAATATCTAAGTATCTCTTAAGCTAAAATTTAGTTTCTTTTAATTTTTAGTTTATTAAAAAAATAAAATGCAAGCATCTTAATGTGAAGCTTGTGAAGAAAAGTTCAACTAAGAGCTTAAAAAGCCTAGAAGATGTGATTGTGGATGTATCATCTGTGAGAGATGCCTGAGGAGTTTCTACAAAATCCAATAAATGTTCAACTGTAGAAAGCACAACATCATCACTGATAGACCAATTGAAGAATTGGAAATACTAGATTTACATCTTTAAGAAGAGTCCAAATAAAGCTAATTGAGTATATGTTAGTAGCATAATGAGATTCTATCTTTGTATTGTCTGAGTGACAGTGCATTAATATGTAAAAAATGTTAATAGGATTCTCATAAGAATCATCAATGTGTTAGACAAGAGGAGATCGTTCCTATTATGTAAGTTCGTATGTAAATGACTTTGAGTGTTATAAAGGAGAGGTTGAAGCAATATTCTTCTGTTTTGGGTCAATGATAAAAGTAGTTGGCTGAGGATTATAAGTTAAATAGAAAATATATAATGTAGATCTATGATAAAATCAAGAGAAGTTTAGAGTAAGCATGTGAGGAGGTGGTGTTAAGAGTATAGGACTAAGGTGAATAGTGTAGGTAGGAAATGGGTTAAAATAATCTATTTGAAAGACTAGAGAGTATTGGACTAATGTAATAGGTTACTATATAGTAATGTGAGATAAAGAAGGTGGAGATAGAGAGGTTGGAGGTATAGTTGTAAGAGAAGTGAATAAAGGATGAGTAAGAATATTCTAAGTATAAGGCTATTCTTAGTTTAAAGAATATGGAAGTTTAAGTCTTTGAGAAAATGATAAAGGAGATTCAGCCACTATAGGAGTTGCGAGTTAGAGAATAAAAATAATCTTTTTAGAGAACTATATAGCATTTATGAAAGGAGTTATAGTTGTAGGCTAAATCATATGAGAGTGTACAAAAGGAAAGTGAAGAATAAATCTAAGAGTTGCTTTAGGTTATAAGAGATAAGGATATGTTGTTGACTGACTAGAGGGAATAAATATCTCGTAACTAGAAAGTAATAGAGGATCAATAATTATAAATAAAGAGTTAGATCTAGTAGTAGAATGCTCTCTTGTAGTAATAAGATTTCGAGTTATAAGGTTATAAAGATAAGTTAGAGGAATAGTCTAAGGCTTCAAGTGAGTAAATAAAAAGTTTATCGAGTGAGTGTGTTTAATATAAATTGCGAATAAGTGATTTGTTGTAGGTTGTTGAAGAGAAGGATTAGAGGAATATATTTTAATAGTAGTAGTATGAAAAGCAAGATTTATAGAAAGACTAAAGGATAAGAGAGTTGTAGAATGAGTTTGATCTTTAGAGAGAGGACAATGATAATTTAAGGGCTTAAATCAATAAATTGAGTGAGTAAAATAGTTAGAGAGAGAGTGATTTGAATGTGGTTACTAAGGCTAATAATGATAATATTTCATTAAATCGTGAGTAGGGTTAGTAGATAGAGAGTTTGCGATAGGAGAGATCTAATTTGGAGAACTAGATATAAATTTTATTGGAGGAAAGGAAATAGTTAACTAGTTAGATGAATGAGTTACGAGCAAGAATAACGAAATATGAAACCATAATATCGATAGTATCTCCGAATAATAAATCTGTGAAGCTTGCGGTTAAGCAAGACACTACTATCGAAAAGTTAAAGGACATGATAGAAGAATAAACAAATTTATACTGATGGTCATTGGCTATCTCTAAGAATGGCAAAGAGTTAGAGTTCAACTAGACAATGCAATCTTATAATATAATGGATGGGGAATAGTTATAAATGAGATGGAGTTAATTTTTTATAATATATGTAGATGGTAAATAATCTAATTAAAGGACGTACGTTACATTTCTAAGCTTTTATTTTTTAAATTAGGTAAGTCATTTTAATATTCTTAACTTATAGTTTGTAAGTATTTTAATATTCTTAACTTATAGCAAGTAAGCATTTTAATATTCTTAACTTATAGTATGTAAGTTATTTTAATATTCTTAACTTAGGTAAGTTATTTTAATATTCTTAACTTATAGGAGGTAAGTTATTTTAATATTCTTACCTTAGGTAAGTATTTTAATATTCTTAACTTAGGTAAGTATTTTAATATTCTTAACTTAGGTAAGTATTTTAATATTCTTAACTTAGGTAAGTATTTTAATATTCTTAACTTAGGTAAGTTATTTTAATATTCTTAACTTAGGTAAGTTATTTTAATATTCTTAACTTATAGATGGTAAGTCATTTTAATATTCTTAACTTAGGTAAGCATTTTAATATTTCTTAACTTATAGGAAGTAAGTATTTACTGATTAGGTGGTAATATACAATTTGACATATGTTTATAAGTTTCGAAAAGTAATATATATTTTAATCAATATTAGAAAAAGGTATTTTAGGTTTAGATATTAATTTTAGGATGTAATAATTGGAGTAAGAATTAGTATGTAAGTTTGTTTTTTACGGTTTAATTAAATAGATGGTAAGTTTTAATTAATATAAGTTGGTACAAATGAGTTTAGGGATAATGTTATAGAGTGTATGTTTTATGAAATAAGGGGGTGAGTTTGTTAATGTGAATTCAGGTTGTAAGAATTTTATGGTTGTAGTGATGAAGGAGTCTGATTTCAAAAGGTTGTAGTGAACAACTGATATACTTAATAATAATTCTTATTAATTAAAAAAATTAAATTAATAACTATATGTTTATATGTTTATATGTTTATGAGTATATGAGTTTATATATGAAAGATTGTTTATAAGTTTAAATAAAGTTGGTTATAAATACTATTTAGTGTGTGTATGGTTAGTAAATAAAAGTTGGTTATAAATATTATAAATACTATTTAGAGTATAAATACTATTTAGGGAATATAAATATTATAAAGAGTGAAAAGAGTATAAAGAGTGTTAAGGTATTTTTTTTTAATGAGTAGATTGTTTTTTAGATAATAAAAGTTAAATTTTTGTGGATAAAGAATAGGAAGGTAATTATTTTTATTTTATTAATTTGATGTTATAATTTTATAATTATTATATTATTTATAATTTTATAATTTTAATTTAATTATTTTATTATTTATTTTAAAGATTATGCATTTAATAATTTAAGGGTGTGTAATAGTTTTATATTTAAATTAATGTTTTTAAATGTTTAAAAATAATGAAAATAATGAAAAAAATGAAAATAGAATATTTGATTGCTCATTGTTTTGTACTATAAGAGATTTTTCTGTTGGAACAAAAGTGATTTTTTTTGACATAAAATAATTTGAAATGGAACTAATAAAAGTGTAAAAAGGGATGGAAGTGTTGATAGAATTTTATTAGAGAGTGAGGTTTTTTAAGTTTAAGTTTTAATAAGATTAAGAATGGATTAGTTAAAAGGGAGAAATGGAATTAATTGAGTTTATATATTTATAATTTAAGAGAGGAGAGTAAAAAATATTTCTATATGAAAAAAAATATTTTGAGTTTGTGAATAAGACAAAATTAGTTTTAGAATTTTTAATTTCAGAGAGTGGAAAATAATTTTTGTTGTTAATTAAGTAGTGTATTTTTTTTTAATGTAAAGTATTATTTTAATTAAAGAATATTAAAATTTTTAAGACAATTCTTAAAATAAGAATTGAAAAAGTTAAAAAGTTTTTATATAGTATAAAATTAATGAAAATAAAATATTTGTTTTTTTGCTCAGCGTTTTGCACTATAGGGAAAAGTGGCGTCGGAACAAAAGTGTGAAAGTTAGGACAAAAAAATTTGAAATGGAACTAAAAAAGTGTAAAAAGGGATAAGGGATGGGAGTGTTGATAGAATTATTAAAGAGTGAGGTTTTTTAAGTAAAGGATATGAAGGAGAATGGATAAATTTTAAAAGGAGAAACGGAATTAGTGAAAAGTTTATATTAATATTGGGAATAAAAAGTTGGATTAAAAAAAATTTTTAAATTAAAATTTTTTTTAGAACTGCAATAAGACAAAAAAATTTAAGATTTTTTAATTTCAAAAAAATGCAAAATTTTTTTTCGTTTTAGTTTGGAGTTAATTTTTTTTAAGAACAAAGTATATTTTTGGTTTCAAGAATTTAAAAATTTTTTAAGATTAATTTTGAAAATAAATATTTAAAAAGTAAAAAATGTTTTTAAGGTTAAAAAGCGTGAAAATTTATTTTTGTTTTTTTGCTCAGCGTTTTATACTACAAGAGTTTTTTCGGACGGAATAAGAAAAAATTTTTTGATTTAAAGAGATCGGATATTTTTTAATTTAAATAATCGAATATTTATAAAATAAATATTTTTTAAAGTTATGGGTTAAAAAATTTGGGGAGCCATAATGTAATTAAGCATTGAATAGAATTTTTTTTAATTTTGGAAAAAATTTTGGCAATTTGAATATAAAATGTCTAATAAAGTTATTTAATAATCTCTATCAGTTATTTTTTAACTATAACATCGAAATAAAATGGAAAAATTTTTATTTTGTTTTTTTGCTCAGCGTTTTACACTACAAGAGATTTTTCGGACGGAATAAAAATTTTTAAAATTTTAATGCTAAGGCTTTAAATATTCTTATAAAGATAAAATCATTAGAAGTATAAATTTTTTAGATAAAAAGTATTAGAGAAGTTAGTAATTAAAAAATATTTTTAAAATTTCTTTTTTTTTTATTTCAGGAAATTTTAAAGATGGACAAAATTTTTAAGGAGATTATATATTAAAAAGAGTAAATATTTTTAGATATATTTTAATAATGTTAATAATTTTATCTACATAAATTGTTAATTACATCTCTCTAAATTTAAAATAAAAATATTTATAGTCTAGATTTATTTTATACAATTTTTACTTTTTTAATATAAGAATTTATTGACTTAACTATTTTTGATATTTATTATAGGTAAGGATGATAAATTTAATAAAAAGACAATTAGAAAATATTTAATTTTTTTCATGTATATTTATGAATTCAGAATTGCTAAATAGCAAATTATGATTAAAAATTTATTTTTCATCATAAAATAAATTAATTATAAATTATTAAAAAAGAGATGAGAGAAAATAATATATTAAATAGTAAAGAAATTAAAATCTTTCAAGTTAGATCTTTTGAATGTTTGTTGATCTACTAATAAAGCTTAAAAAGTTTAATTTTTTTAATTTGAGAAAACAATTTAATTTTTTATTTAAGATATGAAAATTATTTATTTTGATATTCATTAATTCAAATCCTAATATAATAATTTAATATGTACTTATTAAAAAATTTAAATCGTTCTTTTTAAATAATTTTAAATTTATGCTTAGTGCACAATAATACTAACTCTAAAATTTCTAATTAAGACAAATATAATCTGAATAATTTTTAAAGTAATACAATTTTAAATGTTAATATTAAAATAATTATTCTATAATTTTACTAAAAAAGGTTATTTTTTTAATCTATAAGACAAAATTTTAAATAGCGTTGATTTTTTAAGTTTGAATTAATTCTGTGTATATTTAATCTCATAGCATAATAAAAGTTACTTAGTTTTAAATTTAAATTTTTGAACAAAAGAGTTTTTGAAAATTTTAATTATTATAAATGCTTTATTTACCAAAAGATGCTTGTAAATTTTTTTAGTCAATGAAGTATTAACTTTTAATATTTGTGAAAAGTAATTCTCATCATGTTTCTTTTTCTTAATGAAATTTTAAATAGTTATAACAGATATACTTCCAATCAGTTTTTGCAAACAGATAATATATTGAGTAATGAATATAAATTCGAAAATTATAAACTTCTAACCATTATAAAGTCAGATAATTTTCAAACAAACTTTCTTCAAAATCTTGGAAATACAGCGGAGAACTCTCTAAGATTAAATAATGTCATTATTAAAACGATCTTTAAAAAACAATAATATATGTTAATTTTACATTAAAACAAGTCACTTTACAGCATAATAATGCAAGTTAAGAACAAAAAAAGGAAATCTGAGGAAAAAACTACAGAATGAAGTAGCTGTAAATATAGCAAAATAAAAGAAAAAATAAAAAGACTAAATTGTATTGTTTAAACTGATTAAAAGACATACTAAATAATATTGGAGGCTTAATTATTAAAGAATTAATTTTCATACTTAGAGTAAAACAAAAGCATTAAAAGATTATAATAAAAAGAGAAATTAAAAAAATGTATAAATAAAAATATCTTTATAAATGCTTTAATTATATATAATAAAAAATAATGATAAGAAAACAAATATAAAAAAGCTATTTTTAATAAATTAATAAAAATTAAATATAAAAATAGTTTAAACTTTATTATAATAGCATAAATTATAAAAACTCAGAAATTAATAAAAGTTATAAATCTTAATCTAACATCTTATGTCTATTTTTTTTAATTTTGTTGATTCTTTATTCTTAGAAATTTAATTTTGTCGTATTATAAAAAATAAATCTTTATTTTAAGATATTAATTAAGTAATTTTAGAAGTTATAAAATTAAAAAATTGAAATAATTAGTTTAACTTAACGAATAGTTAAAGAGGTTAATAATAAATTAGTTAAAAAATAAAATAAAAGATCTTAAATTAGTATTCTATATAAAGAAGAATAAATGTTTTATATTTATTTAAAATAAGTACAAGATATTTAATTAAATCATAACAAATAATAAAATAACCTTATATTTCATACCAAATCTAGTTTTAAAGCAGATTGCTTAAGAGATAAATCTTTAATAATCATTTAATAAACCTAAAACTATCAAATTTATCATTAATTCACTTTAATCCAATTCCTATTAAATGAAGCTTCTGATTTAATTCAGAAGTATCACTTTATTTAAGTTTATGTTTAAAAATGTCAAACTTCTATTCTCATGTTGTTTCTTAAGTCTTTTTGTTTTTACCATGCGTAAATATCTTAATTTTTAATTGGTTTATATAATCTAAAGCTTTTATACGTAATTAAATACATAGTATGCTTTACCTAATAGTAATAATAAACTTCTTAAATTGTAAAATTAAAAGTCTTAATAGTTATTACTTTCTCTCAACTTATTATTTTCCACTTTCTCACAGTATTATCATATCCTCCTGATACTATTTATTTCTTGTCCTTACCCAATGCTATAGAATTTAGATCATTTTTTAGCCTTAAAGAGTTTATATACATTCACCTATATAAAAGTTCCATATCTACATGATCCAGAAATTGAAACACTTGAAGCATTACTAAATTGAATACTTGATACATTATTTGAATGACCTTGAAGAGTTCGAAGTAGCTGACTAATTGTGGATCCCCATATATTGACCATCTTATCAATACTTCCTGATATGATCAGTTCTGGTCACTTGAAATCGCTACAGAAAACTCAGAATCTGTATCTCCCCACAAAGAACCCTTACATTAGCTAGTCCCATTTATTGATCGATTTATCATAACTTCCCAATAAAATTCAATTCCAATCACTTGATATCGCTAAAGAATTTACACCATTTGTGTGTTCTTACAAAGAACTTTTTAACTAACCAGTTGCTAAGTTCCATATCATTATCTTACCTTCAGAACTTCCCGATACGATTCCTTTTTTGGTCTCTTGAAATCGCTACAAATAATAAAGGATTCTTATGTCCCTATAAAGTACTCTTACACTAGTCAGTTGTTAAGTCCCATATCTTTATCGTATTATCTCTACTTCCCGATACAATTCAATTATAGTTACTAGATATCGCTACAGATAATACAGGACTGTATGTTCTTGGAATATTCTATCTAAATATTAAAGACCTACCTTTAGTTTTATCGTGGTTGATTATATTTTTCATTTTTAAAAAACAAAATAGGTAGAATTTCATATTTAAGAAAAAAAGTAATTTTACCTAGAGAATAATTAGGTAATTTAAAATATTAGTTAAACAGATACTCTTAATAAATTATATATTTTTATTTTGATTTATAATTTTATAACTTACTTTATAATAGTTTAATTATATTATCTGATATAAGGAAAATAATATCCTGACTTAGTTTAAATAGAATTAAGTATAAAAGTATTAATTAATTAATTATACTTATAAGTATATTATTATTAAAACATATTTACATCCTTTTAAATCATTTAAATATAAGAAAAATATTTTATTTTCTTATATTTTTGCTATTATTTCTATATAACTTAAATTAAATATAATGCTTATCCCTTTAGATTTTTATGCTATAAGCAAAACTGTTTTACCATTTATTTAAAGAGATCAACGAACTATCCATTAGAAAATATATTTAAGTTAAAATTAAATTAAATAATTAAATATTATATACAATAATCAATTAAAATTTACTATTTACCTTATAAACTAAATTTATCATTCACTTATTTTTATCCTTTCATTACCTACTATATAAAAAACTAACATTTTACGCAAAAATCTCTTCTGAATAAGATCTATCCCAATCAAGATACGAATAGCAAAATTTATTGTAGAACTAAAATTATGTAATAGGAGAATTTTAAACTTTTAAGAAATGTATAAGAGCTTGAAGGGGAGATCGCATACTAAAAGACTTAAAATAAGTACTCAGCAAATATTAGAATCGAATGATTAGAAACAAAATTCAGCAACTTTGCAGTGCTAACCGAAAGCATATTCCTTTAAAATTAGTCAATGGATGTAGATCTAGAGATCAACCAGAAAAAATTTACTTATAGAAGTGAAAAAAGAAAACTGATCATATTAAACATAAGCACTACGTTTAAAAGAATAGCTAAGAGGAGTTTAGTATGCATTATATCCAAATAATCTCTGTCAAAAACTTCTGAATCTGCTGTTTAAGTATTAAAGGTAAAAGAAAAATAAATAATGAAAAGCTTAGGTAATTATAATATACCAAGAGCTATTAAGCTTTTTATAAAGTTTATACTTATAATTTGATTAAAAAAGCATTTCTTAATTGAGTAAGGAAGAGAGTTTTTGGTTATTATTGAGGTATTTGTCTTGATGCGAGTATATAATAACTAGAGCATACAAAGAAGAATATAAGTTTAAGTTTTGGAAGTTTGAAAATAAATCTATTGATTAATGAATTACTAAAGTAGTGATTTATTGTATCTGTGGTTATTAGTTTAGCAATGCACTCGCTTTTATATTTATTGAATAGATCTTACAGTTTTATAAAATGATTCTAGCTTTGATGTATTGTTTGTATTAATTTAGTGTATGATTTAGTTAATTAAAAATAAGAGGATGATAATTTGATAGGAGGTTTATTAAAGATATACTAATTTGATGTTAAATCTGATATTGAAATTAAAGAGAAAATGTATTAATATTGGGTCTATTAAGCTAAAATTGAATCTATAAACTTATATAGATCAAAATAAATAGCTAAAATAAACTGCAAATTGCTTATTTATCTTAATATTATTTACAATGAAGTTCTATAAAATTACTTATAAATTAAATATTCTATTTAAAGCTATTCAGGAAGAATTTTCAATTATAAAATATGAAAATGTATTTAGTAGTAATTGAATACATTCAAATAACGATTTAAAGCTTATAATATAGAAATCAAATTTAATTAATTAATATTTTAGTATCTGTCAGAAACTCAAGCAACTAATTAAAAAACTAAATCCTTATTTTATTTAAATAGCATAAGGACATAGATTTCTAGATGAGCTTCAAATATAGCTTAAATTTATTTATATAGACTTCTATTTCACATAAATTGAAAAAAGCTACATAAATCTTTATTATAACCATATAATGAAGTATTAAGCTTAAGAATAATAATGAAGGTTATTAATAATTTAGGATTTATCTATATTAAATTTTTCTTAAAAGATTGAAATATGAATAATGATTGCTCCTAGAAACAAAACTTTGAACAAAGAATATTAAAATACTTATAATTATATATTAGTTGGAACCATAAAATATATGATTTTTAAATAAAAACTAATAAAAAATTATTAAGATTATATTTTATAAATATTAATCTCTAAAATAAATTTAGAGAAATGCTTTTTTCTAAAGAAATGTTTATTCTTAACTATAAAGTTAAAGTCTAAATAATTTTAAGCTTAAATTAATTTGATAGAAAAATGTTAAATTTTAGTTAAGTTTTATAATTTTTAAAACATTTTCTATTTAAAGGATTGTAAGTTTATTTAATTAATCTGATCTTCCTTTTTAATGAAAATAAATAGAAAAACCAGATAATTAAAGCTTTATTATATAATTCTTTAAGCTTATATTTATTTATTTAATTTTTATATTAAAGGTTTGATTCATTTATCTTATTTATAAATTTAAACTTAAACAGTTCAACAAAAACTCAAAGTTTAATATATTCATTATAACTAATTAGCTTTCATGAACACTTCATAAAATCTTCTATTGCTTTTAAACACTATTCTGTTCATCTGCTTTAGAACTGATTTATCAAAGCCAATTGAAAAGATTAAATTTTAATTAATGGCATTTTATTACAATATTGGTTCTTATAAGTTCTAATCATTCCAAAAATTATTTTGTATGCACACTATTTTATATATTTCAACTTACTTTAATAATAATTTTTCAAATTAATTAACAGTTTTTAGTAGTTATAAGTAAATACAGCTACTGTCATTTAACTAAATCAAAAAAGCCTAAAAACTGAGAAATATTTGTCTCCTAATTTAATTAAATTAAATCTTTTAGTTGACTGATAGAAATTTTAGGTTCATATATAACTAAGCCTTATACTGTGTAAAAAGGAATGGTCACATTTAATTAAGCAGTTAATTTTTGGTTATAATTTTTATAAATTTATTCTAAAATAATTTTTTATAAATAAACTAGTAAAATAAAATTTAAATTTTACATTTATTTTCTATTTTTATCTTCATTAGTTTATCTACTTTTCTTTTTTTCTCTTTTTTCTCAAATCAACTATTTCCAGAATTAAAAAAATTCCTTTTCAATTTCCTAAAAATGTATTTTTCTCATCTTAAGCGCGAACTTTAGTACAAAGATGTCTAAGTTAATTAATGATCCAAAATTTGATTTATTCACAGATGAGTAAAAACTTTTGAAAGCTTTAAAATGAATTCTAAAATTAATCTTAATTTATTTCTTTAATTTATTTATTTCTATTTTATTTATAAAAACTTTAGTTAAATCCACATTCTATTAGCATGCATTAAATAAACATTTTAGGTACAATAAATAAACATTCAAGCACGTTAATTGTAGAGTTGCTAATAGATTGAAAATAAATGATTCGCTTAAGATATTATAATAGACTTTATGCTTAATTTCCTCTAATCCTCTAATAAATCAATATAATACTTAAATTATTTTAATTTATCAATCAACTTAAATACTTTATTCATATATACTCTGATCTGTTTAAATTTATGAATCACTTCTTACTAAAATTAAATATTATAAATGATTTAAGTTTTATCAAATGATTAAGGCATTTATTGAAAAAATAGATATAAGCACCTTATGAAATATTTCTTAAATTAAAATTAATTTAACTTTTTAATTTAGTTTTTATCATTATTAATATCTTTTTCGATTGCTAATAATTTAATCTTATCCATAATTCTTCAATTTTATTTAACAACTAATAAAAGATCAAATATTATTATGTTTCCTTTTTTAAACCAAACTCATATACTTAATGTAAAGCAATAGTTCATTTAATATATCAACTATTTATTCATTATAATCAAATCTTTATTGCTATCTTTAGAGTCAACAACAACTTACTTAGATCACTATGTATCATATACAATAGATAAGTACAGTATAGTGCCTTTATCCTTATAACAAAACAAATCTAACACATACAAAATCAAATTCAAACTTATACCATTCAAATTATTCTACACATCACCTTTAATGTCTATTATACCTATAAACTAACCTAAATACAGTCACTACGCTATACAACAGACTAGTAATTCTATCAACAAAATCTATATTTAATTATGCCAACCTATCAATAGGAACCACAACCGCTATAACTTTTATTAGACAAACTAAACTTTAAACAGCTTTCGTTAATATATCAATAAGAATAAACATTTTATAAACCTCTTGAGACTTTTGATACTAATCAAATAAACCTAACTACCACTGTTAATATTCCTCTACACTCTTATTATGGATTAAATTCAACTTAATGCTACAACTAATAAATATAAAATACTACTCCATAATAAATCACTAAGATGCTAAGACTCTATGCTGCTCCTGTACTTTACTATAACCAGATATTTGTTGATAAGCTTTCGCTATGCTTTAAATTTACCTTTTATAAATTACAGCTGATAAATACCTTTAGATATTAGGATTAGAATCTTCTTATTTGATTAATCCAGAAGTAACTTAATTAGTTTAATCCAATACCTAAATTCATATCAATGTTCTAGACGACGGAGTTATTGGAATTACTCCGAAAGGATTTATTCCGAAATCCTATTTCGAATTGACTGCATACTATACGACACTTTCCTTAACTTTTGTTTCTTAAGAAAGCTACTTTACCAATAAGCAAATGCTCAAACAACTCTTTAATCAAAATAATAAAATAAAAGCCTAGTTTTCTGTTTATAATAACTAGAAAGGTTAGCCTGATGAAGTTTTTCAAATATCTTAGGATTGGGTAATATAGAAGAATTCAGTGCTATATCCAGGACAAACTTACACTCCACCTGATAATTTTTATATAGATTTTTCTTATTCCACTAACTCCAACGGATCATAAATGTCTTAAGCTTAATCGATTCTTTAATTACCCTCTTATCACATTCCTTGTGTAGTTTCTTACATAAACACAGAAAAAATAATCCCGTGAAGATCTTTACTTAAAGAGAATCCACTGTCCTATGGTTGGTTGGATTTCAACTTAAGCTTTACTTTATAAGTACTTGTAGATAATAAAGTGATATAGGAATTAGCCATTTAGCGTCTTTGATTATATCAAATTGAGGTCCAGAAACTTATAGAACTGTAATGAACTCTTATGATACTACTTTCATAAAAGGAGATAATGTATGAAATCTTCAAGTATATGAACAACTTGCAAATCAAATCATGCAAAGGGAAATCAAAATTATCTTTTCCTCACCTGCTGCTAATTTTATTTGGTTTTCAGTTGATAAACTAATGGAACTAGGATGGTAAGAGGGAGATACTAATTTTGTGCTTTTATATAATGCTTATAATTACGAAGCTTAAATTTAGCCTGAAGTACTCAAAGCTGTAAGAAGACTTTTAAATGGTTTAATAACCATAACTCCAATTGAGTATGTAGGAGAAGAAGGCTAAAAGTTACTAGAAGTACAAAAGTAATATAATAGCTCTATTCATTTCACTTCTTGCTACTACTTAGAATAGCCAATAATATTAGCATATGGCCTTTAGCAATGCATAGAAGAAGGCTTAGACTACTATATTCCTGCTAATCTGATTTAAAAAATGAGAAATAAGAAATTTTTAGGATGTAATGGAAGCATTAAATTTGAGAAAAATAGCATCTTTAGAGATAATCAGAACTTCTTCTTTATGAATAATTACTATGATTCTAACAAAAATCTACATCTTGTGCCTTATCTTGAGTACTGTCAAACTTGTGCCATCGTTTGAACTAAACATAATGAGCCTATACGAAATTTAATACAACTAACATTCCTAAAGATTCATTTGAACTATATAGTGATAACTGTGATTTTACAGTACGGAGAGTTAAAAAATATGAGAGAGGATACAACGCAATAATAATATAATAAGTAGTACTATTTAGTATAGCTTTGCTAACTTCACTTTTTGGATTTAAAATATGAAAATCTAGAAAATAGGAAATTTTGAGCAAAGAAGTATGAATGACAAGTGAAGATGAATTCTTTTCATAGATACTTTTTATTTAATTTGCCTAATACATTTGATTAGGACCTGATTTAAGACCACTTCTATACTAAATAAGCTCTGTTTAGTCTATTTCGTTTAGTTATTTGACAACGAGAGTAACAGATTTAGCGTTCTGAGGTATAATAAAGCTATGAAGTGGTTTTGGTTTCTTAACAGTATTATTGGCAATAGCTTTTCTATTATAATTTGAAGTTACTTAGAAATAAAGGAAAACTAACTTATAAATGCTCTCCAGCTTTGATAGAAATAACTTTGATAGGAGTAATTTTCTTACTAGCTTAAATAATGAGATGTAGTTATGGAAGGGATAGTAATCTAAACTTTGAAATAGAAGTTTGAGAATCCTTTTTAGACTTAGATTGTTCCAAGTAGTGTCTTTCTTAACCTCATATAATAACTATAATATTTAGTAATTTAGCTTTATTTTTCTATGTTCCACTAGTTATATTGATTCGTCCACATTGATAGGAAATTCAGAAAGACACCATTAATATAAAGTAGAAGACATGATTCATAATTCTAAAGACTTTGATTTGCTAATTTCTAGTACTTATTAACTAGATACTTAATTGTATCCTATTAGTCATGCTATCATATACTCTATTACCTTCTTTACTTTTGCTTAGTTTTAATAAAAAAGGTAATTACTTACTAGAAAGTTAACTGACTATAGTTTATTCTTCTTTTACTAGTAGCATTAGTAGGTACTATATCAGGAATATCTATAAATGCAAGTGATAATCATAGAATTACTTTGCAAGTAATACTTTTAGTAGGTATAGTGATCATTCTAACTATAGGGCTAGTAGTCATGTCTAGGTATAAAAAGCTGCTAAAATAAATAGAACCTGATTTAGTTAATTTGTTTAGGTTCTAATATAAACTAAGGATAGATCCTAGCATATTAAAGCAACATATCCAAGCTTAAAACTAAAGGCTGCAAATATCAACAGATATGCTACTATCAAATGCAATTGAGGCAGAGACAGTAGATAAGCAAAGCATTGAAACTTAAAAATTGCTTATGCAACTTAAAAGAAAATAGTAGTTAATGAGTATAAGATCTAGGGAAAGTAAGCTAGAAGTTTAAGAAAACTAAGAAGAATTTTAATCTTACGAAAATACAAGCAGAGTAAATAAATCAAATAGCACTAAAACAGCTATCATTGATAAGACTTCTTAAGATAATTTTGCTTTCAATAAGAGTGAGGTGGCTTAATATAAAGAATAGAAATAAAAGGGAAATAAATAATAAAGTTATAAGTTTAAAGTAGAAGATTTAGAATAACTATTTCATTTACAAAGATTTATTACAATAAATTAAACCATTCATTAAATAACCTTTCCTAGTTAAAAAGTCTAAACTATAAAATAAATTTCCCATACAATCTAGAGAAGTATTTTAATGTTTCTGCTTTAATAGAAAAACCAATTGCTCCAGTTATTAAAGAGATCAGTAATAACAGCAAGAATTGGAAAAAATTTAATTTTAAGTATCTTATTCGCTTCTGCTTTAGTACTAGAATAGCTAAAATCATAAAAGATATAGAGTAAATAGCTGCATGGATTTAGGGGTCAAACTCTCTTAATAGCTTCCCTATCATTACTATAAAAAATTAAAAACAGTATTTCAAAATTACATACCAAGGCTGATACTTTATATGAATTGTGACTACTAACAGCTCTTACCAGTGTGGACTAAACATTATTACTAAAGGAATGTAGAAGAACAAAGCTAAACTTTAAAATGCTATGGTTATAATATGTGGTTTTGAAATACATTGCTTAGAACAGTCTAAATCTAAAAATGTTTCTGATTGCAAAATTTTGAAATCAACATTTTCATCTCTTCCATAGCTATACTTTAGTATTTCAGTTAAAATATAGATAATTGGCATGAAAGTGAACTCTATTAAAGCAGGTGAAACTATATATGTTAGTTACCCTAAGTTTCTTAGTATCCAACTATTTTTGTATCTTATTTCAAATTAGAACAGGAAAGTTAAGATTAAGAGAGTAATTAAAAAAGCAAAACCATTACAAAGATTAATGATTTCCCAAAATGCTAAACTACTTATTTGTTTAACTATGAAATCTAAGGAAAAATTCTAAATGATTGGAATTTAAAAAAGTAAGTTTCTTACATCAGGTCCTATCAAAATGTAGAAGCCAAACTAAACAACTAGAATTTTGAGAAAGAATTCATCTTCGCTACTCATTCACATTTCTTAATCTAAAATTTCAAAATTTGTCGATTTCCAAATATTTATTCCATAAATTGAAACCAGCAAGGTAAGAAGCATAATTAACACTGAATATATAACTATCGCTCTAAATCCTTCATTATATTTTTAAACTCTTCGTACTGAAAAATCGCAGTTATCGCGATAAAGTTCAAAAGTATCTTTAGGAGTGTTAGTTGTATTATCGTTTCAAATAGCTTCGCTATGTTTATTTCATACAATAGCAAAAGTTTAGCAGTACTAAAGATAAGGTACTAAGTGTAGATTTCTATTAGAATCATAAATATTGCTCATGAAATAAAAGTTTAAATTATCCCTAAAATTACTATTCTTATGGAATTTTATGGTTCCGCTACATGCTGTAAATTTAGTATTTTTAATTTAAGTAATTAAAATATCTGAATTATAGTAATTTAATCCCTGTTGAATACAACTTTTAAGACCATGAGCAACTATAAATGGTTATTCTACATAGTAGCAAGGAGCTTAGGGAATATTACTTATACTATCTTTCTGTAGTTGATATAGCATTTATCCAACTTCTCCTATATATTAAATAGGAGTAATTGTTATTGAACCATGCAAAAGCTTTTAAGCTTGCCATATGTTATTTTATATCACAGCTTCTATGTTATTAGCAGTATATAAAAGAATAAAATTTGTATCTCCTTCTTTCCATCTTAGGTAAAAAAATATTGAAACAGTCTGGTAAATTAAAGCCATAGTAGGAGATGAAAGTATGATTTTGATCTGTCTTTAAATAATTTAGTAAGCAATATCATCGTAAAGAGTCTGATTAAATAAATCTTTCTACAATATAAAAGTAGATTCATTAGAGTTTAAGATATTCTTGCCTTCCTCAATTATTTTAACTTTTATTTCATTTTATATTTAAAAGTTAGAAGGCTCATATTCTTCAAAAAACATTCCAACTTAGTTTCATTAATTTTTATTGATAAATTTGATATACATATCACTAAAACGCTTTTAAGAGATATAGTTATCAATTACGTTAGTGAATATGGAACTATTACTTAATTCGTCTTCTTTACTAGCAATTAAGTAAGGAATTCTTATTCCTATATTTTAAAGAAGATTATAAGTCAAATAGTAGCTTCTTATTATTAAGCTACCTTGATGTACAACTCCTAAATCAAAGTCTTTTTCGTTTAATACTTATAAGCTAAAATTTTAATCAAATTAAAGCCCCCATAAGAATAAGGGATCTCTTATAAAGAATAATTATTCGCTAAAATTTCTTCTTTGTTAATGAATCCAATAATGAAGGGCATAAAAAGAGGAGGATTGGTAATAACTTTCTTAGAGCTTTAGTTATTAGGTTCATTATCATTAGTTGAATAAGACATTTTTATCTTAAAATCATAATTAGGCGCTGTTAAGCTTGGTCCAGGGTAAACTAACACTACTAATTTTTTCAGATTTTCATTCTAAATTTGAAGAACTTAAACTGGTTTCCTATTTTGAATATTGTAAACAGAAAACACTGGAATAATTTGATTTTTGTCATTAAAATTTTAGAGCTGAATGGCCTTAAAATATTTAGGCAAATTACTTTAATAAATCTTACTTAAAAACTGAGAATTTTAATCTATTAAGGCTAAGAATAGATTGACATAGTAATATGATAATTCAAGGTAATTTTTGGGAATAAATCCTTTTGGAGTTAATCCAATTAATCCATCATCTAGGACACTACTAAAATTTGTTTCATCTATAGTGGCTATTACTTCAGGATTCATTATATTGGAAGATTCTAAACCAACTATTCAAGCGTATTGACTTTTAGATGTCCAATATGATGAAGTTATTTTCAGTATTTAGAGTTATCAATAAACATCTGCCTCTGGTGCTCTATAAAATGGTTCTTCTTTCTAGTTAAAATAAAAGACTTTGGTAAATTTAAGTAATTTGAATAAATCTTAAAGTGCTTTACCTTCTTGTTGGTAAGTTGGCATTATTGAATAAATATTTTCTCTTTAAAACTGCTAATTAGTTCTATATGCCACAAGATGAAGGACAGATAATTCCAAGTTGCTTATTCTTTGAGTGTAATAAACACTGAAAGTAATATCCAGGATTATTTGTACTTTGTAGGATTTATTTCTCTCTTTTAAAACCTAATTTTATATTTTTCAATTTCCTATAAACAAAGTTGAAGTCTAGAAATCTGTTTTATTAAACATGCTAGTTTCCAATCCAAGCTATAAATATTAAGCTAAATGGGGTTTGGTCAAAGGTGAAGTAATTAAAAGTAGCTTAAAAGAAATAACGGCAGAGAATGGTATAATAAGGAAAAAAGTTTTCATTTATAATAAAGAAAATTAAAATAAGAAATACTTTATAACTAAAATATCAGTCTCATCTCTAAATTAAATTAAGGAGCTTTCTCTTTATTTCATAAGTCATTTATTTTTTATAAGTGCAATATCTTTATTTATCTAAATTGCCTTTTAAATAAAACTTCTTAGTTTTGGTTTTATCATTTCGCTGATAAATTAATTTTCTCTTATTTTGCTTAAGTTTATTTTATGTTCATAGTATTAAAGAGAACTTTATAAAAGGTAATTCTTCAATCATTTTAGTAATTTTGTGATTCTTAATCAAATGGAAAAGAAATTAAATATTCTTAAAATAATTCATTATAATTAGGAATCAAATCCTAAGCTTAACATTTTATTTTATCTAAATCCTTTACAAAAGAAGTTTCTATTGAATCTTTAGCAAGATACAAGATTTTAAATACATCTTAAGATACAAATATTTAGGAAATTTCAAATTAGTGAACTTTAATAAAGTAATAGAATCAAAAATTCTTCATTTGCAAATCTAGCTAGTTTAAGATATACTAAAGAATCCTAGATGCTATATTCGAGGAGAATTTTAGTACTCAAATATTTTAAAATATTAGTTTCCTTATATTTATTAAGATTATATTTTAGAATATTTATCTATCAAATAAGAGTCATTTACTTTAGCTTTTATTTTAATCATTTAGGCAAATTATCTTATATAGCAATCATAAACAAATTTAATCCTTATTTTGTTTTTGTAGACAGCAAAATAAACTTAATTAGCTTAGGTATATTTGCTATAATACTTTAATATCTAAAATTATTAAGCTTTATTTTAAATTATTAATCATTCCTTTTAGTTTATTTAACTATCTAATTCATTTATCACCACTATTTTATATTCTCTACATACCATCTTTTAAAGGCTAATCAACTTTTAATTCTAAACCAAAACAACAAATTAATACCTTTTTAAATTAAACTTCTTCACTCTTAGCTGTAACATATAGAACGCTAATTACAATTTAAGTATAAACCATTATAGAATACAAATATCTTATTTTCTTAAGGGAATCTTTAATCTGTCTCATGTAATACCTTGCTTCAGTAAACCCTCTAAAGTCTGCAATCCCATCTATACGTTCAAAAGAAGAATAATCCAGTTAAATGTTTCTATTTTAATGTAACTAATGCAAAAGAATAAATAACTTAACATTACTCTTATATAGAATAATGATGCTTGCTTCTAAGCAATGATAGGATATTCAAAGTTCTAATTTCAATGCTTTTTATTACTAAAATCATTTCCATTATTCAGACTGTTGCTTTACTCTTAGTAATTGCACAACTTATCTTATAGATAACGTTTCATGTAACTAAGAGTATTTAAATCCAATGTGCATTTCCTTAGAATGCTACAATTATTAAGAAACTTACTTATAAGCTTTAGGTGGATAATGTAGCGCTGAAAAAAGGTAACAAAATATGCAATTAAGAATGCTTAGTTCATTAATGTGGTTGACATGCAATGGATTATTTAACTTCATAACTTTCAAATAAGAATTATAACTTTGGATCTTTACTATAAAACTCACCTTCTGTTCTCCAGGCTGCTTGGATTAAAACTTTAATAATATAAAAAGGCAAATAAGCAACGAAAATTGTGATTTAGCTTGATGACTGAAAGTTGTTAGTGAGATTAAGGAGATTGTTGTAGAAAAGAAGCTTAATTTTACGATTATAATACACTAAAAAATTACATTTTCCCAATGGCAACCTGCTTCCCAACCCTTATGAATAGATCAATTATTGAAGATGATAAGGAACTCTACCCTTAATGTTATATTCCTATGTGCTCAAGTACTCCAAGTTCTAACCAAACTTGATTAGATTGAAGTGATAAGGAATGGCTTTATTATAACTGAGAATAACATTATTAGTAAGATGAAAATAATCAATAGAACAGTGTAAATAATCCGTATAATATGAGTTAAAATTATGCAAATGTATTAGATTAAAAATGCAACGAAGATTAATGGCACGATTAAAATGATTGCTAACTATCTTCTGATCAAAATTTTACATATTACAACTTAAATCCACATTATAATTGTAACTGGAATATGATAGGAAATAAAGTGAGCGATATAGTTTGCTGCAAAAATTCTAAAAAGAGATTAGAATATTATGTGCAAATTCGATGGTAATAGCTGCTAAGCTTGCATAGATACCTATAATACATGTCTTCAATCTTAAGAGAATAGCATATTTGACTTAAGTTGCTAAAATAAATAATGCAACTGAGATGGCGGATGTTGTAAAAAGTGTTTAGAAAAAGGCCGCAAAATCAAACAAATTGGGGATTTATCTTTTCAAGAATAATGCTATTACGAAGAATGTTTTTTGATAATAATCAGCAAGGCTAAGATGATTATCTGTTATGCTCTCAAACAAAATGTACTTTAGATAAGCCACGTAATAATTAGTATGATAGAATGTGATTTTTTCTAATTAAATTATGACTCATTTAGTGTTTAGAGTAGAAGCACCCCTTAATAAAAATGATCTATATGAATTTCGTATAATTCAGAATAATAAATAATGACAAATGTCTGTGTTTTTACGAGTCTTTTTTATATGTAATTAAAAATAAGGTAGATGAAGATATTCTAGTTATCATAAAATCAATAAAATAGGAAATGGAATATGTAATGAAGAAATGCTAAGTCCTAATTGTAATTATAATGGTTTGGATTGCTGTACTACATATTTAGTTGAAGAATGTAGCAGTATAAGTCTGGCAATGGATGAATTTTGCCAGGACGGATAATTAAGCGATTAAAGTTGTAGTTCTTTTTACTGTGGCTATGATAATGCTTAATGTTGCTTTTAAGTAACGAATAAATCAGATTCTTATGAAGGATTTGCTTGCTATCTAGAGTTACTTAATAATGGATTTTGCGATCTTTAATGTTTTGTTAAGTAATGTTAAGAAGATGGAAGATTTTGCATAAAATGTTTAGATACCTTATGTTTTAATGTTAAAAGAGTAGGAGATTATTAGTATGATAGTGATTGTTGAAATAGTTATTGCAGCTTTGATACTCATCCTAGAGTAATGAAACTATTCAATTATAACGTTTCTTAATACATCTTTTTCAGGGACCTGTGCTTGAGTAAATATGCCTCTAATGTTAAATGATCTTTATTCTTGCATTTACAAAATGAACATTATTGTGAAGGCTGGTGTAACGTAGTAGAATGCAATTATTGCAATAAGCATTGTAAATGCGCTAATCCAACACAGCAAGAAATCGAATATATGAAAAGCTAATTCCTGGATTCTGATCAATTAATACTAAGTGAAATGCTAAGCTCTTAAATCTGCTAGTCTTATCTATTAGGGAATGGTTAGCGTGATGAAAAATGCTATTCTAAAGACTGCGTTTGAGAATAGAAAGATATCATTTATTATGAAAGTGATGGAGAATAATGTGTTGATTATATGAAATCGAATTAGGAATGAAATATGCAACAACAAGTTCTGCGATTTTGATTATAAGGATTGCTGTAAAATAAGATGAAAAGATTAAGCCACATAAAATAATTTAGGCGATAGTAATTACTAAGTCAGTTGCATTCAATATAACTGAGATAGTTAAGTAGATCAAGAGATGATAAACTTCATTAGAAAAACCTTAATGTATGCTATATATTTAACTTCCGCATGAGCTTGAAATTTAGTACAGCCTAACATTTTAATAAGCTTTTCAAAGAATTTCAAATAATGATAAAAGCGTGTATTTATAAGATCGCCTGTTAAAATGTATGAATTAAATGGAATAACAACAGAGAGAAGGAAAGTTTTTAAGAAATATAGGAACTTAGTATAACTATGATTAAATTTAATAGAATTATCAAAAACTATAAAAGCTCTTAAACATAATTTTCATGATACTAGAAAGATTAAAGCTATCAAGAAAAATATATGATTGCAGGGTGTCTTTATGATGGAGCTGATTGTACTTATATGTTCAATGATACTTAAGACTAAGATTAATCATTACTTTTCGATCTATAGGGAAAATCAATATTTTCATGTTCATCCTTTTTACTCTGTATGCTACTAAAATCAAAGCGCGTAAGATAAAATTCCAAATATTGGCATTGCTGATATTGTAATTAAGAATTTATAGAATCGGCTCTTTTTGTCTAGATGAATTCCCTGCTGGGTTTATTAAAAATTTAGCTGACCCAAATGATTCTAGATGTGAGGAAGGTCCCGATTAATCCACTTTGGAGAATCCTTTGGTTATTTATGTTACGAATATAAATTATCCTCTAATAGGATTTACTAAAAATGGGGCTTTCTATAAATTTTGCGATGAAGCGACTAGCGAATAACCAAATGAAAACTCAAAGTTTAAACCAGGGAACTTTTGATCGACCTTATCTTTCATTAGCTGAAGCTCTGACAGAAAGAGTTTAGAAGAATTTTGCTAAGATTCTTTTGACAAATGGAAATCATTATTTAGACGAATAATAGTAGGTAGTAGGGAAAAAGTTCTATGGCTCCTGACAGTTTTACTAACTAAATTTTACTCCTAAAGTAAACTAACTACTATAAAAGCTTATACAAGTAATTTAAGCAATTAACTGTTTAAACCCTTTAATGCTTTCAGTATTCAAAAGACTAAGTTTAAGACTTAGTTAAATGTACTTCCGATTCTAAGGAAAGAGCTAAAATTCTTTTAATGCAAACAGATATTCAATTTTTTTTCTTTTAAAGCCACTTAAAATTTGAGAATGTAATATTAGAAATGCACACATTTGTATTAAATATGAATCTTCCAAATATATATTGCTATATAAATGATAAGTGATCCTGTAATATATGTGCAGGAGCTTTCTTTTCGAGAGAGGATCCTTTTTCTTTACTTGATGAATATTGTTATTTGTGAAGCTTAGCAACAGATATTTCGGAAGAGCCTTATTTTTTGGAACTGAAAATCTAAAAATACATAATCTCCGATAAAAATCATTCAAGAAAAAAAAACTGATTTTAAATAGTGTTTGGTTTCATCAGTTTTCTAAGCATCACCGTAATTAGATTGAATGAT
The DNA here is from genome assembly GCA_946699065.1 of Loxodes magnus. NCBI lineage: Eukaryota > Ciliophora > Karyorelictea > Loxodida > Loxodidae > Loxodes > Loxodes magnus. The sequence continues at coordinate 7,144 of CAMPDV010004073.1, read as the reverse complement.
AATCTTGTAATTTAGAATTTAATGACAGACTTTAGTTTCTTGATTTATGAAAGTATTTAGTTAGCATGTATTGAGTATTAGAGCACGAAGAATTTGATTGTGTAAGTCTCAAATTTAATAGAAGGAGTGAAATAAATGATTTCCATAATTTAGATTAAAAAAGTGGGATTAAAACTATGCAGGAATTGCGTTTCATGGACTTTTAAAATCTAACCAGACTCAACTAATCTAAATAAACGAAGTTATCTTCACTAAAAGCTTAATTTGATCATACTTATACTATTTATACAGTGAAATTGAAGCTCTCTTTTTGATTCAGAACTGTAAGTTATTTAGCAGGAGATTTGAATGACTGTTATTAAGATATTTAAAACTAAGATACTTGGTATGAGAGTGATCTGAATGGCACCTAATAAAGAGCAGAAAAAGAAGACTAAAATGGTTAGTAAAATGGCTAGTTTAGCTATAACTTAGTTACATCAATAATTTGAGTAGTTAAATATAAGTGATACTGAGCAGCAATATATGAGCCATAATTAGAGGTTTTTCTGTGGCTTGTGTCTATAAGATGACAATTTTGGAATAGTTGAAGATGTAATATTTGAGTAAATAAGAATGGTAGAAGATATTAAGATGACTAATTGTAGCTTTTGCTATAACTAAATCTGAATGAATAACTGATTGACTCAAAATTGAGTTGAAACAGATTTTGGCTATATTAGTTGTTGAATTATAGTTAACTCTGCATATCCATTTTAATATATTTTCTGATAACTATAATGAAAGAGGTGGAGGAATGATAGTAAACTGAGTATAGGACTGCATAAGGAATGATAAGGCGCAAGAATTGTAATTTATAGCCTTGAATGGAAATTAAGTTCTGGTAATAAGTGCTGATAACTAATTGCACATTTTCCTAAACTAGCAGTTTAAATAATAAAGACTAGCTATCTAATAATTAGATAAACTAGAATGCTTAATGTAAATGGAAAAACTTAAACTGCCTCCTTTAAAATTGAGAACACTTTTTTAATGGAAAATATAGGTTGAATGGCAGCTGCAGATTTGAAACTAGCCAGGATGCATAATATAGTAAATTTGTAAATAATAAACAGTAAATTTTAGGGAAGCAGCGGAAAATAAATTTGTAGTTTCTAAATTTTGGATAGAATGTTATTAAGGATTGATAGCAAAATTAGAAATTCTGAATTTTCTAACTAAACCTCTACAAAATATTTGATTGCTTTGTAAAATTGGAATTATTTATAGTTCATATTAGTAAAGTTTAAGTACAATACTCTAATAAACCAAAATTCCAGCTTTATTAATGGGATAAAACTCTCTGAATTAAGTTTGAGAAATATACTTAAAGTAGTGTGAATTCAGCTATAACATAGATACAGGCAATCAATTTAATTTTGCATACTTAATCTAGACAAAGTGGGATGGAGGATATCCAATAATAATAAGAACGGAAAACTGTACTTTCTTCAAGAATATTGGTTTGATTTTTGGTTTCCAAGATGTGAATTATAATGATAGAGACTGAATCTTTGAGCAAAACTATTACTATTAGACTTGTTTTGGATATTTTAGAAGCTTTGGATTTCTTAATTTGATATCTTTTGAAAGAACTAAAATGATAGAAAATACATCACAAGATGTTTTACTTTGCTTTGAAGACGTAGAAGCTTAATTTATAAATGTAAGATTAATTGGGAACACTGCCTATAAAAAAGGATAAATTTAGCTAGTTAATGTTAGAATGAATATATAAAACTCATCTTTTACTAGTGACTATGCTTATCAATATGCTGCTCTATATCATTCATTCTCCTCTATTCTAAGTAAAAAAATTCACTTGTTAATAAAAACCAACCATACCTATATGCAGGCTCTTAGTAAGCGTAAAAGTCACTTAGCCAAATTTTTAGAATGTTTCTTGCAAATAATGCTTCTTTAGGAGGCGCTATTTACTTAACTTCAAACGCCTAGCTAATTTTATCTAAGTGCACGGCGTTTAATAACTCAGCTGATAAGCAAGGAGGCTTCATATATGCTGAGTCAGAATCATAGATATAGATTAAAGATTCGAATATATCTTGAAACTCCTGTAAAAGCCAAGGATCAGCTATATCTATAATATCTTCCCTTTCAAGCAATAAGATTTAAAATTCAGTTCTTACTAATAAAATAGCAAGCTTAGCTACTATTTATATGCTCAAATCCAAAATTTATAATCAACCTCTCAAAATAAAGCAAATAACTGTTTTGCACCAGTACTACCTATCATTTAAGTAAACCTTTCATAATTAAATACCAAACTAACCATCTTTTATTACTAACTGATACCTAACTATTTCCAATTCTTTATTCTTTAACTATATTCTTAACTACCAGCCTCTAAAGCATTCTCTATATATTACCTATTTTACCACTGAGGGAAATAAGGAGAAGTCATTTTTGGAAATGATATCAATTTAAGTTCCAGGGAAATAAGTACGAGAGCAATGATACTTATGGAAGTATTTAATGTAATAACTGCTAAGTTACATTGGTTTAAGATTTCTTCCAAACTTTTAGCTTAAGAGCTGTTTTATTTATTTCTCCAGCACTGTCACTTATAACTAGAACTACATTTAGAGATGGAGGAGGATATAAATAAGGAGGAGCTATTTATCTAGAAGAAAGTAAAAACATTACAATTTAAGATTCTATATTCTACAATATTACAGAAGCATCTGGTAGATGCTTATTCATTACTAACGCTAATAATGAAAACTTTAACTTTATAAAAATCTTTAACTCTAACTTTAGTTATTGAAGTGCTTATTAAGATGGAGGTGCTATCTTAGTGCTGCAGGCGAATGTAAGCATAGCTAAAAAATACTTTTTATTAAAACTCAGTCGGAAAAAATGATCAAACTGATAAGCCCAAGGGAGGAGCTATCCGATTAGTGTGGTTTTGCTATCTTTGCTAATTTAATTTATCTTATAACACTTTTTAGAATAATTATGCCTTATAGAGTGAAGGTGATGCTATCAGTTGGGCAAATAAAATTCCATATTTATATCCAGAAGTTACAGAATAAGAACTATTAGCTAATATTATTTGAGCAATTAAGCAAAATATGGAAATTTAAATAACCTCTTAAGCTAATTTTTTGGATATGTTATTATCTAATTAGAAAATATTTACAATATGATTCCTAAGTGTTCTAATGATAGATTGCTTAAAAAGCAAATAAAATGCTTAAAAAATTATGTAGAAGTTTACGCTCCTGTACAGGCAAAAAGGAAGCCTACCATTTTATATTAATAGATTCATTTGGACAGCAAGTTATACATCTCAACATACTGAACTTTTATTCTAAATTTAAGAACGATTTAAAGACTAAGCTACTTTTTCTGGGCAAGTCTAATTTTACTCTGACTAAGGATTATATAATGTAAGTGGTCAGATAATGCAAGGAGCTTAAAATTCTTATATTGGTATAGAAGCAGTTGTTAGAAAAATTAATGAAGAGTTTGGCTAGGAAAATGATCCATTTTCATTCAAGGGTTGAACTTCTCAAGTATTTACCATAAATTTAAGATATTGTATAGAAGGTGAAATTTATCAGTCTGCTGGAATCTGTTACGTTTGTGATTAAACAAAATACTCTTTAAAGCTAAAAGCCATTGATTTTTAATCGTGTCCAGACGAGTTGAATGCCCAGAAGGAACTGATATTTTTCCATAATCAGGATACTGAAGTAATAATGTTATAAAATATCCTGGAGTTAGCAGTTGTCTTGGAACTGACGTTCCTAATTCTGATTTATTAGCAGATAAAAACTATCGAAGTGCCATTAACTGAAAAGAAGAATGTGCTGCAGGTTATACAAGTAATTTATGCGACTCTTACCTATTAAACTACGAAAGAGTAGAAGAAAATAAATGTGGACCTTGTCCTGACTCTTAAGTTAATATTATAAGAATATTAATGATTATAGTAATCATTATTATAACTCTTGTTGTCATAATAAAAAGCATAATAAGTACTGCTAAGAGAGCTGAATAATTGCATCAGTATATTTCAAAATTTTAATGAATTATTTGTAGTTATCAGTGTTAACAGCTTCGTTTAAGTTTAATTGGCCTGACTCAGTTATATCGCTATTCAGTATAAAGAAACAAACAGGAAATGCGAGTTCATCACTTTTCAGTTTTGGTTGCTTTATGTAGTCTAAATCTTAGGAGCAAGCTTAGCAAGCGTTTTATAGAAAATTAATCCTAATGGCGCTTTTACCCATTTTTATCTTCGTAATTTCTACTATTTTTAGTTGCATTAAAAGTTTACTCTTTACTTGAAAAATGAATACATAACTACCGTTGTAATTGCAGTTTTTTCATTTCATCCAAATATCGGGCATAGTATGCAGTCAGTATTTTCCTTTATGAGTATCAATGGCAAGATATTCAGTAATTATGATACTGAAATTGAATGTTGAACTTTAGAGCATAAAACGTATGCCATTACAGTTGGACTACCTGGTATGATAATTTGGGGAATAGGAATTCCAGCTCTATTCTTTTAATTATAAGAAGAAATGAAGATGCCTTTAGTCTTATAAAGGTAAAACCAAAGTATGGATTCCTTTATGTTGGATAAAAAAATAATTTTTTATACTGGGAATTTATAATTTTATATAAAAAAATATTAATCTCCACGATATCTGCTTTATTCCAGTCCTTCGATGTTCAAATTCAAGCTCTGAGTATACTGCTAGTCTTGGCCTTAGCTTTTTATTATTAGCACTTGTTATAACCTTTCTAAGCAACTTCTCTAAACAAATGTGAGCAGTATAGCATAATAGTAAGTGGAGTTGCTATCTACTGTGGTTTATTTTTCCTTTCTGGAGCTCTAACAATTTAGCAGGTTTGGTTCTGTTCTTTATAATAATAGTGGCAAATGTAATATTTTTATAATTCTAAGCTAGAGAAATGATGTCAAGCATAAGGCAAGTAATAATGTTCAAGTCTCATAAATTCTTTAATACTTTTTGTTCATGATTCTATGTGTCCAATGGCAGACTCTTAAATATGATTGGAGAAATGGACCTAGAAAACTTCAAGCATCGTAAAAGATACATCAAAAAATTCATCAATAAGAACTTAGATTTTGAAAGACACCAAGAATAATTATTCAGCGATCTAATGAAAGTCAAGCTTTTGACTAAAATTGGAACTTTGAAAAGAAAATAAATGATTTGGTATGTCGATCTGTTCAGACAAGGAAAAGAAAACTTGGACAAGCTAATATAAGTTAATCTAAATGTTTGGAATGCCAGCGAGTAAATTTTTGAGGACTCTTTAGTAGCTTAAAAGGTAATAGAAGCAAAACACAAGTTAAAACCTAAAGAATTTTTAGAATTCTATAGAGTTTAATAAATCATTTAGAAAAAAGACTGCTTGAGGTAAAACTCATGATGTAAGTGAGGAGTTTAGTGGCTTGAAAGCTGATTTGACTTAATACTTTACAGATCGAATAAATAACCCTTTAAAAATACAAAGCTAAGGAGTTTATATTCAAAAACTTATTGAAGGTTCTTTTGAATAAAAATCAGAATCAGTAGAGTAAAACCAATCTTAGTAATAGTTTAAAACTATTTAAAGCGATTAAAGCTCTTTACTAGAAAGAAAGAATCTAGTTTTAAATTGAATTGAAGACAATTAATCTGATGAATCTTAAGATTAAAATTAAGAAAGAGATAGAAAAAAAATCTATTTCGAGCATTAGAAAATTGAATCCTATAATAGAAAACTAGAGAAAATTAAACTTACCTGAAGATTTATTAAAACAATAAGATACTAAAATGTAGCATCTTTGATAATTGATAATATAAATTAAATAAATACTAGCAAAGATAGCAAAATTAAAAATTAAGAACTTCCAGAAATTAAAAGAAGAAATAGTTAAAAGATATCTGAAAGATAAAGATATAGAAGAAGCAAGAGAAATAGAAGAACACTCAAAATAAGGAAATCTATCTCACTAAGTCTCTAAAAGATTAAATATTTGCTATTCTAAGTGTAAAATAATTAATATAATGAGTTAGGCTAAGAAAATCAATTCTTCAATTATAACTCTTAGCTTGAGTTAAACTCCCTTAGTTCTGAGGATGTCTAAGTAACTTAATAAATAATATAGAACTTATAAGAAACTTAAAAAAAAGAGAAAATTGACTTTAACTTAAAAAAGAATTAAAAAAGCTTCAAATAAGAAATTGAAGTTTATGATTTCATCCATTTAAATTGAAAGAAATATAAAAAGCAAGTTTTTAATCAAAGGATGCTTTTAGTAAAGTAAAAATATTTTTTATTTTTATGATTTAACAAGTAAAGAAAGTAAAGAAGTTCAATAAAATAATTAAGGAATGCTAAGGAAATTTGATTTAAAATGAAAATATATAATCTAGTATCTCTTATTCTTTTTTGTAAATAAGCATTTATTTATTTTTAATAAATTATGCAAACGATTAAAATTTAAATACTTCTAGTATTTTCAACTTAAAATGTTCACTTTCATCTTCTTTCTTACTTTTATTAAATGCTAATAAAAAGGATTTTTTCAAATTTCCTTTTTCTCTTTTTTTATTTTTTTTAATAAAAACTCAACATTGGGCTCGAACCCACGACCACCAGATTAAGAGTCTGACGCTCTACCGACTGAGCTAGCCGGGCTTATATTTTATTAAATAAAGATACTATAAGTATAAAATTTAGTGATCTCCTTTTTTAATAAAAATCAGTTAATTTATTCAGGAAATTCTTAATTCTTTTTAAGTTTAAAATTTTATTTTTGCCTTTTAATTATTTTATCTCATTACTAAAAGTTAAGCATTGTAGAATATTCTCGAGACATGTTTTAATAATTTTTTATTTAGAGCATAATTAATGATTTATCTCTTATTATTTATAGTAAGGTATATTTGCTTTTATTTAACAAAATTAAATCTAATTACAATATAATTTTTTTCTTGGAAATCACCCCAAAAAATATTTCAATTTGTCTAGGTAATTAATGATATAAGTGTAAAAGAATAAAAATATTAATATCAAAACCCTTAAAATAATGCCTCATTCTCACTCGTTTTTTTTC
>CAMPDV010004072.1:0-35097 GCA_946699065.1 Loxodes magnus | reverse complement strand
ATCTTACTTATAATAGTGATGCTAATAGCTCTTTTGATAAATTAGAAACTTCATAATATTAATATTCTATTGTTGATGCTGATGGACATCGTGATTTCTTAAAAAGTACTATTTATCGCATTTCTCTGGCAGATGTTTCAATTCTTATAATAGCAGCAGTTTCTACTGAATTTGAAACATGTTTTTCAGATGGATAAATAAAATTGCATGCGCTTCTTGCTTATACATTTGGAATAAAATAAATAATCGTTGGAGTAAACAAAATGGATGATAAGTAAGTAAATTATAGAAAAGATAGATTTGAAGAAATCTAAAATCAACTAAGAATTTATTTGAAGAAAGTTGGTTATGATCCAAATAAAATTACATTTGTTCCTATTTTCAGCTTTAGAAGGAGATAACTTAATTGAGTTATCCAATAATATGAATTGATATTAAGGACAAACTCTATTCTAGTGTTTAGATTCGGTTATTCTACCTAAAAGACTAATTGATAAACCTCTTCGCATTCCTCTTTTAGATGCTTTTAAAATAGGAGGTATTGGAACTGTTCCAATAGGAGAAGTTAAAGCTGGAGTTTTATAAAAGACATAACTGTAACTTTCGCTCCTGTGGGATTAACTTCTGAAGTGAAATTTATAGACTTTTATCATTAAGAATTAGAAGAAGCAGTTCCTGGTGATTTTATAGGATTTAATGTAGAAGGCTTATCTGTTAAAGATATAAGGAGAGATTTTGTTTGTGGAGATGCAAGAAACGATCCACCTTAAAGTGTAAAGTCATTTGTTGCTTAAGTGATAATTTTAAACCATCCTGGTAAAATTAAGAAAGGCTATTGCCCTGTAGTAGATTGCCATAATTTTAATATAGCTTGCAGATTTGAGGAACTGAAATAGAAAATAAATAGGTGTACAGGTGAAGTAATAGAAGAGCAACCTACATTTTTAAAAGAGTGGAGAAGCTGGTATAGTGAGATTAGTTCCAACAAAACCTATGTGTGTTGAAACATTTTAAAATTACCCTTCTTTAGGAATATTTTCAATAAGAGATATAAGACAAATAATAGGTGTAGGAATAATAAAAGAAATAGAAAATGTATAACCTAGTGAGGAAATATAGAAAACCTCTAGAAAAAAATAAAAAATTAAATTAAATTTTAATTTAATTCAAAGCTTAAATTTGATAATTTTCATTACATCCTCAATTTTTTAAATCACAAATTATTATGATTAAATCTAAAAGTCTTGATTTGAAGTAATTTTAAAACCAATGTAGTTAAAAATAAATTTAATGGAGAGTATATTTTTAATTAAAAAAAATCAAAATATTTTTACTAAGAAAAATTAAATTAAATTAAATTAACCTTTAAAAAAATGGCTATAAATTACTAAAAGTATAATAATAATAATTAATTATAATGATTCCACCTAACAATCAGGTTCATCACTTAAAGTTTGTTAGGTTTGTTAAATATTCCATTTCCAGTCGTCTTTTAATATTTTTTTATTAAAAATAATTTAATTTAAATAGTGGATCTTGTCCTAAAGATTATGAGAAGAATTTCCCAAAGATGAACTGACTGAGAAGTAAGCTTTCTAAATGTTGGGCCAGATTTATCTCCTCATAATAGGTTGGAAATTTAACTGTATTTGTCTGTTGGCGTTCTGTGCTTTGGAGAATTGGAACCGCAACCTTATCCATAATAGAAGAGAAAATGCTATGGGAATATTGGGATTTAAAGAGATTTAAAAATTGACATTTTTTAAAGAGATAAGTTTTTGAAGGGCTACGCACTCTATAATGACATTTTTTGTTGACCATTTCTTTCTACTTCTATTGTTAGTGTTATGATTAATTGTTTTGATTTTGAGAAATATTCCAAAGGCATTAAGGTCTCCTTCTTAGGTCATGAGTTTCAATTATATTTTCTCTGCAATTTCAAGTTTTTCCATCAGTCTCTTATTATATTTCTTCAGTTTTTTACCTCTTCCTGAGGCCCAGCATCACTTTTATCAGCTAATCATAGATATTTATTGTTCTATGGTGAGATTCGAGAGTTCCTAGCCATTATACTTTTAATCTATTTTCAAGGTTTTTCTTCAGAAGTGGAAGATTCGATTTGATGGATGACCTTTTTAATTTCCCTTTTCCTAGTCAGAGCCTTTTTAGTATTTCGTTAACTCCTTCCTTTTTGGAGCGCTAAAAATTCCGATATTTTGGTTTATGATTCCATTTATTAAAAAAAAATCAATTAATAATAATTCGTTTTATCGAATTAATATATAGTTGGCTTTTTTTATTTGTAACTAAGTATTATGCTAAACAATCTTATTTATCTTTTATTGATAATTTACATAAAAAATAGTTAATTTTCACTTTCTTTAGTTGAAAAAAATGTTTTTCGTACCAAGATTCTTTAATTTTTTTAATTTAGATTTTTTGATTTTTAGCATCATAACACAGAAATAATTTTCATTTTATAGAAATGTAAGTAATGTACTTTTTTAAATATATTATATATAAAATATTTTAGTATTTTTAACCTTAAAAAATTGTAGAATTTTTTCAAGAAAATTTGTTAAATCAAAATAATTAGAAAGAAATAATAAAAAATTTAAATATTATAGATAAATAATAAATAAATAAATGAGATTATAGAGCGCGTAGTACCTCAACGGTGTGCAACTCTTTAATAAAGATTTTTATAATTAAAGAATTCATTGTTGAAGTCTTCCACAGTGCTAGCATTCCCTTGCGAGTTCTGTTTTCTATAGGGCCGCGATCGGAATGCTACCCTAAGAGACCTTATTATCTGGCATCTTTCGTCATTAATGCTATTTGATGCCTCTTTGATTTTCTCTTCTCTTCTCTTCTCTTGGCTGGTTCTTCACCTATGGAGTATTTCCTGGTACCAGAGTTTAAGTCAGTTTCAGTTGGAGGATTGCTCCTTCCTATTTAATTATATATATAATAAATTCTGCAGATTTGATTTATACTTTCTATAACAATTTTTCTTAGAGTTTAAGTTCTTTTATAAAATGGAAGGAATTAATAAACAAAAAATAAATTTTAAAGTATAAACTAAAATTATTTATAATAACTAAAAAAAGCTTTCATGATTGATTTAATTTAATAATTTTGCTAATCTTATTTTTTTAAATTTAATTTTTTTATTTTTATAATTTTTAAGTTTTTTTCTCTCTCCAATTTCTTAATTTAAAAAGAAAAATAATGTAAAACTAATTTATCATATACATTTTTAATGACTTACTATTTTTGTTTATTTAAGATATTATTTTTCTTTTTTTAATAAAATAAAACATTTTCACTAAAAAATGTGAAATACAAAACTAGAACCATATTTGATTAATTTCTTAAGGTTATATGTTTCTTCATTTAGTTCTAGATTTCTCAATCAACAATTTTCACTAAATAAAAACTTTAAAAATATTTTTAATGAATTAAGCATTCAAAGCACTATAAAGCAAATATAACTCTTAAAAAAAATATTACCTCTAAGTCAAATTAAGAGAATAATAAACCAATTGAACAAACTAAAGAGAAATATTTTATGAAAAAATGTTACATCTGCAGGAGAACAGACCACCTATGGAGACGATGCTGGAAGAGAAAGAAGATTTAATAGAAAATATGGAATGACCTAACCTAATTTTACCCAACCAGAAATGGAGAAATTTATAAGAAGAAAGCAAGCTATAGGAAGAGACAATCATTCCGAAAATTTGAAAGTGAAGGGATGAGAAGACCACCTAGAGATCAAGTTCCTATTGATTGGATAGGGAAATAGGAAGCTCTTAAGTAGACGATCCTTCTTTAACATTTTAATTTAATTTAACCTCTAAGTCAAATACTTAGTTAAATTATTGATAGCCTTTTTAATTTTCTTACTATTTTATTAAGATTTATTTCTAATATTTAAATACAATTATAACTAGTTTATGCAAGCTTAGTCATAAAATATGGAATAGAATAATTAATTAGTTATTTTATGTCTAAGCTAAATAAAAATGTGTTTAGTTAAACTTTTAAATTGAAGGTTTAAATTTATTTTATGCTTTTTTACTAAAAAAATTATAAAAATTATGTAAGAGAAACTAAATTCCTCTAATGCTTTTAAAATGGATCTTAAATAGCCTCAATTTTGCAAGATGCTTTACTTAAGAAAAACTTTAAAAAAACTTAATTAAGATACTAACTAAACTAGCTGCTTTTTTAGAATTCCTTTATTGCTGGCTAAATATGAGATATTTCCTAATCTATGTTATAATCATTAATTTAAGTGATGTAAATAAAAATCCTCGCCGAATGTTAAAATTTCAAGCGACTTAAAAATACTAACTAAAATAAAAAATTCTAATTTTGACACTAGCTGCTTTGACAAACCTCTTTAAAAGAACATGCTTTATTAATTTGATTTCACTGCTTTCTTACCATCCTTTAGTGATTGTAAGATAGGCGTTGCGAACAAACCGGACTTTGATTTTTAATCTTGTTTCTCTGATACTTAGAACGGATGAAGTTTGTATTTGGGAGATTAACAGTTAAGACATCATTCAGGAGGAGGAGGGGCATCTTATGGTAAAAACAAATATACTTTATAGCATAATAAAAGTTATAGCATTAAGCTGATAATTGATACCTGCAATGGAGTGCTTTCATACGAAATAGATGGACAAGACTGTGGAATAGCTTTTACAGAGCCATAAGAATTCACAAATGGAAATTTATACGTAGCTGTAAGTTTTTGAACTCGAGATGCAAGTATAACAATAGTAAAGCAAAAGGCAAAGTTATGCTTTAAGAAAACTTAAAAAGAAAAATAACTTAATATATATAATAAATCATTTAATATAAAAATGCTTTATTTAACTAACTAAATAATTAAGTATTATTACAATCTTATAACAATTATCTTTTTAAAGATTTGTATTCAAATCTGGTTTCTGTTCTATTAATTTTAGAGATGTTAATTAACATTTTTTTAATCATTTTCTTTTTAATTTTCTGCCTTTGTTATAATTTAAGAATGCTTATTTAATATAAAAAGTATAGTAAGCTTTTATTATTAACCTTAGTTTATAAGAAGAGTTATTTGAAGATGTCTTGTAAATAAATTATCTTTAGAGAGTTTATTGATACGCCTGCTTTGAGTAACCTTAATTTAAGTAAATAAGTAAAGGAAGGAGTAAATAGGCTTTAGTATTATAGTGATTCTTTTGATTTAAAATAACAATTTTATATAATTATTAAATTAAGTTTTAATAAATCTTTTTATCTATCTATTACTTTTTTAATAATAGTTATATAATCATGCTTTTCCGTTTTAGGAACTTTTAATTCTGTCAACAAGACAGTAGTTCATGCTCGATGCTGTTAAATAAAAAATCTTTGAGATGCCTAATTTTAGCGAGATTGGGAACTCAGAATTATCCAGGTTTTCTTTCCTTTTACTTAGAGTCTTGAACTTGCTTCTATAATATTTTTAAAGATATCAATTTAAAGTCGTAAATTATTAAGTTAAAAAAGGTTAAATTAAGTTTGTAATTTTAAGAATTGGCCTTTAAATCCTCTAATATTTTGGTCAGTCTCTTCTTAAACAAAAGGATGGCTTAAGACTTCATTAGTCTGCTATCTTTATCTACTTCTCCTGCCTTCGTAATTATTTGTTTGATTTATTTTTGAGTTTCAGTATTTCTTCCTGTAAATCTTTCCTGATCTTGCAGGTCAAATATTAAATCACTCTTTTGTTCTAAAAAATTATTTCATAATTTTTTTTCCTTATATATATGAATCTTTACCAGCACCTTTTCGTTTAATGTGATTTTTTACAAATTCAGCATCTTGGTCTTCTTAGTTGTTGACTTATCCTATTTACGAATTATAGATCAGTATTAGGTTGAATGTCCATCGGTATAGATTATGTTTACACCATAAATTTCTAATTAATTCTAGTTGTTTTTTTTGCTATTCTTAAAGTTATTTTATTTTTTAGTGGAAAATCTAGAGATCTGATTAAAAAATTTAGGGGATGTCCTTAAAATGTTAGGTAATTTGATTCAGTTTGTCACTTATTTATTATTAGATTTAATTTATAGTTTGCTCTACTATTGAGAAATCATAATCTAAACTTTGCTACAATTCATTTAAAATGGTCTCTAATTATTCTATTTTTATCTATGTTGTTTTAGTTCCAACTGTAAGTTAGATATTCTCTATTAAACTGATTATTCAAATGCCTATTTTTATTATTTTTTTAATCTTAATTCGCTGACTATTCGGTTAAACTATACTATTCTTCTTGAAAGTATTAATAGAGTTCTATTATTTCTAAGGTACCATTTTTTTATCTATCATAATAATATTTATAAATGTAAAATATAGGAATGAAAAAAACGATAATTGTATAGATATTTGATTAATCAGCTTAAAATTAAATTATAATTTTATTCATTTCTTAAATTTTTCTAATTTTCTAAATAAAAATTTTTATTTTTATTTATAATGTAAGAAAATGAGTTAATATAAAAGTACTCCAAGTAAAAATTATATAAATAAATTAGATTATAGAGCGCGTAGCACTCTCGTTGGTGTGTGGCTCTTTAAATTAATTTTATTTAATTTCGAAAAAAATTTTATGGGTTTCTCTTTCTTTGTTTTCTTTTCCTGCAGTTCTTTCCTGTAATTTTTCCTTCCAAAGCATAGGATTTAATATGCGATTACGGGTACATCTTTCCCCGACCTATGATGAAGAAAGTTTCCTCCTGAATTCAGAGTTTTCCAGCTTGTTGAATCTTCCTTCTCTTTTTATTGGTTTCTCTTCCTCCGATTTATCCTCCGTCAGCACTCATTTTTTTTTTGCCTTGATGGACCTCCAAGCAGCATCCGAAGGAGAGGGTTTTCCATCCTATTTAAAAATTTTATATAATAATAATAATTGATTAATGTGGCTCTACCATTTTAGGCTAATTATAATTTAACTGTTTATACTCTTTAAAAATGCATCTTGAAATGGAGTTATGGCAGTTTAAATCTCTTAGGACAAAAAACCAGTTCTAAATTGTCACCTCAAGTCAGATTTGCAGATTATTATAGGTTAATATCGAAGATCATACTATTTCAGCTCCCAATAATCAACCAATGCAGAGGGATACAAGCCGATTGTGTGTATTTAATTTCTCCAACCTCTGATGAAGTTATCGCTTTCTTTACCTTCGATTCATGATCTTAGTTCCTGCGGAAGTTCTATCCGCTAAAGCAAGCTAAACAACTAAGTAAGCTTAAGAATAGGAGCCTCCATATTTCAAATAATATAATATAATAATTAAAAAAAATAGAATTAACAAAAAGCTATTACAACACAAAAAGTATGAATCATTTAAAATTAGTTTTTAAAAAGTCTCAAGAATCATTTAAAATTTCAATGAAATCATTTGTTTCTTCTCCAGGTTTTTTATTCTTAAATAGCATATCTATAACTGCTAATCTTGCCTTTTTTCCCCTGTTGGTATTTTATTCCAATTTCCATTTTTTCCAAGCATTTCCTTCATTTATTTTTTAAGCTTCTACTATTTGCTGAGTAACTAGTCTCTACCTATCATTTTTGCTATATAGATCACCTTCAGATGTACAATAAAGTTTGGCTAGTTTTTATCTTAATTTTTTATTTTCATCTTTTTTGCATATTTGGTATCTCCAAAAGAATTTTTATAATTACCCTAGCCTTCTATAAATCAGCAAATAATTGGTCTAATTTTTATTGCTTATTTAATTATTTGATTTTCCATGTTTATTTAACTTTTAAATTTGATTGCTCAATCTCCATTGAATCAATAATTGTTTTACTCGTAATTCATTCATAGTTTATTAAATAAAAATTTCAAATCTCTATTTTTTCTGCCTTTTTAATTTCTTGATTAAATATATGCCTTGAAGCTTTTAATCTCACTTCTGTTCTTAGTATTCTATCATAATCTCAAAGCTATTTAATTTTTAAATCTCTGCTATTTATTCGCAGAATTAATTGTTGCACTACATCCTAAACTTTTATTTCTGATTATGACGAATAAATCTCAATCAAAGTATCTTATTTTGGTTAGAAGATTGAATTAAGGTGAATTATTTCATAAGCACTATTTTATTTTTATCATAATATGATAATGAAATGAAGCTAAAATCTTTTTATTTAAGTGCTACAGTTGCTTTCTTTTTTATCCACTTCAAAAGTCGAAATAGAAACTTAAAAAGTTAGATTTTTATTATTTAGATTTATAATTCAAATGGAATTAAATATTTTTTGCTAGTTGGATCTAAATTTTAAAGCCAAGCTTTTTCTTTTATTCTTCGGTCACAACACTAAATAAATAAATCAGCATAAATACACTTTTTATTTGTGAAACTTAATTATCAAACTATGGTGATTAGAAAAATCCTTCAAAGTCATTTTATTTTTAAGATAGCTAAAATTTTAAGAAATTAATTTAAGTTTAGATAGTTTTAAGAAAAAGCATTTTCAAATGTTTGAATATTATCTGATTTGCTTAACCGAAAAACATCAACATTTTTAAAATTTTTATATTTGAAAATTGATAAAGTTTAAATAAAAGTTTCGGGCATAATTTGTATAAAATTAATTAAATCCTATAGTTCATAAATACACTTAAGTTTCGTAATTAGATGGGAATGGAAATATAATTGAATTGCAAGTTATCAAAAATCCACTGAAAATAGATTAAATGCTTTGAGGTTTTTGCTTAAAGATAAACAATAAATGTCTCTTATAAAAAGTAAAATATAAATCCATTTATTCAAATCTTTGAGACAATTAAAATGCATAAATATAGCGATTTTAGGTTAAGTTTCTTTAATAAAAATGTTGCTACTTGTTTAGAATTAGCTATAAAGGCATAATAAAATCAAAGCAATTTAATTTCAAGAGTAATAAATCAGTCTATTTTATTTTTACTTTAGATAGCCTTAGTATATCTAGTAAAAAGCTATTATCCTTAAAAATTTTTAAGCTACGAAATATTTTATAAAGTTTATGAGATAAATGAAATTAATAAATTTAAAGAATAAATAGTTTTTTAATAATAAAATAATCTTAGATCTTAAGAACAATTTTGCTTTGAAATTAAATCCTAAATTTTCATCGAGAGTAATAGAGGAAAAGTATATAAAATTATAAAAAGATAATGTGGAATACGAAGGCAAATGCATTTTTAGTTGCAAAACTTGTTGTGTTGTCGTTAGAAAATTCTAAAAAAATAAATTTAAAGTTGAATTAAAAAAATAGATATCATATTAATGATAATAATAATGGATTAATGCTAAAAGAATTATATTTAAGAAGCAAGTTAAATTCATAAGCCATTCAAGATATAATATTTAAGTTATCTTTGACTAATATCGTATTTATTTGTCTTTTTTTTGGAGAATTTAAGTTCTTTAAAATCCAAATAATAGGTATAAGCAAAAACTACAGTCATGAGTTTATAAGTGTAAAATTCATATTGCTAAAAGGAAACTTATTTCCTTAAAATTTAAGATAGTGTGATTATACTCAAAAATGATATTAGCTAAATAACTATTTATTTAGATATTGATCACAGTTGTAAAACCAAGTAGAAAAATAGAATTTGCTTAAGATATATATCTTTAAATATTTTACAATGATTGTAATTAATAGAGCGAAGCACTATAAATAATGTATATACATTAGAGTAATTGCCTTTCTATAAATTACATAATTGAAACAAAGTTTTATGTTTTCCAGTTTAAAATAATCGATTATAAGAGATAATTCAGATTGATGAAAAGATTCTTAGAGTTAAAATAAAAAATTGAAATAATAGATATGCATAGATAATTATCAAATCTAAGAGCTCTTCATTTAGATTATGATAAGACTAAATTGTGATCGTAGTTAAGATAATTAAAAATGAAAAGTTTACGAGCATACCAGAAAGAAAGCAACCAAGAATAAAAATAAAAAATTTAAATTTGAAATTTGTTTATTCCTTGATTTTTAAATTGATTTAGGAATAAAGTAAAGCATACGTTTAAGAAAATTAAATTATTTAAAAAGAATCCTATTAAAATTCTAAAAAAGTGAGATACAATCCACAAAGAATAGAATAAGAGCAATAAACACTAAATTACTTATATAGATAACTATTATAGTTTAAGTTATAAATTTAACTTTAGTTAACTAACAATAAAATTTGGAAAAAGCAGCTAAATTTAAATAATTGTAGGTTATTTAGAAAGTTAGAAAATATTTGTTTGCTTTGATTATATTTGGTATATTTAATTGAAATAATTCTATTTTTGGATGCTTTGAATAGAATAGAAATTTTTTGGAAAATATAGAGAGATAAAAAGCTTATAAATATTGCTTGGAAATATGTTTAGAAAAGTTTAGCGAAATTTAATGTTTTAGATCTAAACAAAGTTAGTTTCCTCGTTAAAATAATAGAGATTTGGTGAATAAATCCTAAATTTAATTTACAAAATAAATTTTAATTTGGTTTATTTGCAAACCGATTGAATTTATAAATTATAAAGAACAAAAGAATTTCAATTTGTGCTTGCAAATGAAGAAAAATAAAATAACTAGGAAAGTAAATTATAAAATAAAAATAGTGGTATATCAAAAATAATCAGTCATAGTTAATTATTCTAAAGAAGTTTATTTTATAATAGCTTTTACTAAACATGAATACCTTTTTAAAAGTTGTTGATTTGTTACTCCTTATAAAAATAATAAAAATTTTAGCTATAAAAATATTAATGATATATTTTAATAATATTAATCTAGTCTCTGAATAGATGCTTATGCAGTTTGGAACTAAAGTAGATGAGTAACCAATAATAATAGACTTTATATAATGAATTTTCTACCAAATTTATAAATTTAAATTACTAAATTTCTATTACATTTTCATTAAAATCAATTCTTATTTTATAGAACCTTTCATTAATACTATCAAATCAAAATCTTAAGTCTATCTATTAACTAATTTTAAAAGATAAATAGCTTAGTTCTGATATAATACTTACTTATTTAGACAACATTTTTGATTTAGATTCTAAATATAAAACTATAAGCCTTTTTATTTATTCTCACTATTTAGATTTTTATTTGAGTTTTAAATTGAGGATTTTCTAGCTTGAAAATTAGATTTTTTTTTTATCTAAAAATATTAGATTGAATGAGATTAAATTCACTATCTGATCTCCTAAATATAATCAAATATTTTCAGGAGCTTATTTAGACTTTTAAAGTTATTAGATTTTAAAATAGCCTTAGATTTAATTTGGCATAATAGTTATAAAAGCTTATTCAAATGTAAAATCTATTTTAGTATCTTTAAAATTATTTGATGTAGTAAGCGATTCTTTTGCCAAAATGAGAACAAGTTTTTAGTTAATTGATCCTGCTAAATAAGCAGTTTTTCTTAAATAATAATAATAAATTTTAATTTAAGATTTGAACTTGAAGAAATCTTAGTAAAGCAAGATTTTTAATCTATTTTATAATTTCTTTGAAGTTAAAAATAAGTTTATTTTTCTCACTAATTCTTCTATTCTTCTTCATGGATTATAGAAATGTCAGTTCGTCTTACGGAAGAGATATTATTTTAACTATTTAAGCGAGGATCTTCAGTTTTTTTATTTTGAGCTAATTAATGATTATCTTCTGGCGGTTCTCTTTAGTCAATTAGTTTTTAGGTCTTTTGACTAATTATTATTTGTAGTTTTTTTATTTGTCTTTTCAAAGGGATTAAATTTTGTCTTCAACTCATTAAAGCCATCTTTTAATTATTTTATATTAGGTCTTTAGTTATAGTCTAGATTGAAACAGCCTTCCAAAAGTTTCTTCAAATCTTCATTTAAAAAAATTTCAGTTTAGAATAGTGTGCTTAAATCCTGTTTTTGTATAAGTTAAATCAATTTTTAATTGCCTTTTATTTGATTTTCTAGAATGCTCTCGTTAAATAATTCTACGGCAACACAAGCAAATGCTCAAATATCACTCGCTTAATTTTCTTAATTTTAAAGTACTTCAGGAGCAGCTAAAGTTTCTTTTTAACGTTAAATAAAGAAATCTGAAATTAAAAACTTACATAAGAGCTGTTTTTTAAATCTTAATGTTATAATTATCATTCAGCAAAATGTTATGGGAATCTATATTGCTATGAATAATACCAGCGTTATGAATAGAAAGGATCCCTTCAGCTATTTGGACGAGTAAATTTAATTTCATGCTAATTCTCAGTTTAGGCTAGTTCACTAAATTGGGAAATAAATTTTTGTATTTAATAAGATCGAATAAGCTTTACTTCATTTAGTAATCAGTAATTAGACAAAAGCAGTATTCATCTTCTTATTCAGTATCTATAGAAACTCCTATTAAGCTCGTAAGTTTATCGTTTATTAGACATAAATGTGAGTAACAGTAGTTATAAAACTCCTATATTATTTAATGCTGAGAAATTTAAGGACTTTAAGTAAAAATCTTAATAGCATATTCAACATTATTTATTTCTATAACAAAAACACTCTTTAAATTGTCTTTATATAGCCTTTTCAAATTACCTAAAAATTTGTTGTTTGGAATTAACTCTTTGTATTTTCAAATTCTGATTCTTGCTCTTTCATCTTCACTTGCCCCATTTTTTCTTAAAAGTTGCCAAATATCTTCCAGAGATTTATTTTATTGTTATAGTTATTAAATTTAGTTGGTCTAATATTCATTTTTACTTTGCCTACTTTGTTTTGTATATTAAGAAATATTTTAATTAGTATTTATCGTTTTAATTTTAGAATTTTCGATATCTCATTTTTACAATATTAATTGAAGTCTCTCTCTAAACTACTGGATATCAGGTCTTAAAAATGGGTTATAATTGAAGCAGTCCTTCAATAAATTCTCTAATTCCTTTTCTTATTTAATTTCATCTGAAAAGTCTGGAATCTTTTGATTTCTATAGATAGAATCTTTGATTTATTTAAGTGTTTTGATGTTTGGATAAGGCAAATCCTCATTAAAGATCTCAGTTGCAACACATGCAAGAGATCAAATATCACTTTTAAATACTATTTTATGTTGAAACATCTCTGGAGCCATTCATTATCATGATTCTTAGTCTATTAGATCTATTAAAAACATAAGCTATATCTTTTACATTTATCAAGCTTAAATCTTGTAATTTAGGTTTATTATTTTCGTCTAATAAAATATTAAGGGAGCTTAAATTCTTATAAATCAGTCTTTAGATGTGAATTGCATGAACTCCTTCGGCTATTTAATTTAATAATTTAAGCTTTCTTAAAAATCTTTATTAAGATCCTTTATCGATTTTATTAAACAATCGCTAGTTTTAAATTAAATGATAAAGATTATCTTCCTACATATAGTTAGTATAGTAGCAAAAGCAATATTAGTTTTCGTTTTTAATGTCAAATGCTACTCCTAATATTTATGAAATCATTGGATTATTTATTGATAAAAGTGCCTTGCACTCGTTATAAAATTTTTCAATTATAAGATCTTGAGATTCATAATCTTTTTATCTTAGTATTCTTAGAGTATACTCAATTTCATTTATACTTATTATATAGGCTTCATAGTGGCCAATTTAAATTCTTTTTTACTCTTATAATCATTACTCATTAGGAATCAATTCTTCATATTCATAATTCTTATTCTACCTCCCTATTATTTTCTTGCTCCGTTTTCCTTCAAAAGTTGCAAAATATTTTCAATTGTAATTTTTTGATTATTTTACTATTTAGTTTAATGCAAGTCTGGCCGTTTTTTGTTTAATTCAGTCTCCATAAGTTAATGTTTAATTCTTATTTTCTTGATTTTTTAAATTTTATTTACTTTATTAATTATTTGGCTATCACTTTTTTTATATTTAGAGTATTTATTCTCTGAATTACTAAATATTTGGTCTTTCTTCTGGATCAAAACTAAAGGATTTTTATAGCAATTCAACTAATTAAAGTTCTTTTTAATTTCATTAGAGAAATCTGGGTTTTTTTTTTTATTTGTATACTCAATCTTTTATTTATTCATGACCTTTTAGGTTTGGAAAAGGAATTGTTTCGTTGAATATTTCAATGGCTATGCATGCAATAGATCAAATATCGTTTTTAAGGCTTACTTTTTAATCGTATAACTCTGGTGCCATTCATTAGGGTGTTCCTCTTATTTATTCAGTTTAAGTAACATCTGACTCGCAAGATAAACCAAGATCTGATATTTTTGGTTCGTCATTTTCATCCATCAAAATGTTTAGTGATTTGACATCTCTATGAATCAAACCTGCAGCGTGTATAACTTATATTCCCTCTGCTATTTAACCTAGCAATTTTATCTTTTTGAAAAACCTTTCTTACGAGTCTCTTTGCAAGTCTTGAAACAATTATTATTCCTTGACTATTTTGTATAAGCTATTTTCTGCTAATAAATGGTATAATGACAAAAGATGTAATCGTCTTTTTCTGAAGTATCTATCGCAATTCCTATAATTTTTAAAATTCTGGAATGATTAATAGATAAAAGAGCCTTGCATTCATTATAAAAATCTTAAATTAGTTCCTTTTAAGTTTTTCCTTTTCTTTATTTCATTATTTTTAGAGCATAGTCAAGTCCTTCAATGTTTATTTTATAAACCTGACCATATGTTCCTTTACCTAATTCTTCTAAATATTAAAGTTCATTTTCATTTGGAACTAAGCTTTTATAATCTTTCTATAGAATACAATTTTTATATTCTTCAATAAGTTGCTGAATATCTTCCAGCGTAATTCCTTCTTTTTTTCTAATTTTTATTTTCTTTTGGTTACTTATATCAGTGACTAGTTAGTTTTATTATTATAAACATTACTAATCTTCTTCAGTCTTTTAAGTCAATTTTATTTCCCAAGACTTACCAATGCTATCATATATATTGATTTTTTCTCCGTCATATTAATATATTTTTTCTTCGAAAAATATAGGATTTTAATACGAATTTTGTCCAGGATATTTACTTTCAGAAATTAACTCAAAATAGGGATCGTCTTAATTTATTTTTAACTAATAAACTCCCTCTAGGTTTACTCCAAATAAATAGACTTCTCCTTACTGATTTCTAGCTATTTTGATTTAAGAACTATAAGGCTAATCCTTAAAAGCGATTTTTAAGACATCAAAGTTAAATCTGAGAACTTGCTGTGTGCTACTATCATTTTAAGTTAAACCGATTGCGCCTATAATTAAAAGTTGAGATTGGTTTTGAGATTCTTAAATTTAATACTTGAATAACCTTTTTTGGCTTGATCTTAAAGTCTTTTCACTTACATCAAAATACTCAATTGTTTATTCTACTTAGTCATAAGAAAGATCTTTTGAAACTATATAAATTAGCTCTTTATTTTGTCTTACTACTTATACCATTCGTGACATCTTTTAGGTTCTAACATTTCCAAAGTTTAAATTACCTTTAAACTTTTTCCATCTATCAACTAAAAGTTTTCTACTGCATTATCCATTTTTTTTCCCTCCAGATACGAAAATAAAATCTTGCGTATATAGGACAGAGCTCTCTTCATCCATCTTTATTTGGGAATTTTGCAAAGGTGATTCTTCAAAAGTATTGTTTAACATTATTATGCAAGTATTTTAGCTTTTTAAAAGAGATACTTATGAATTTCATTAATTTTTGTCTATTTGATAACTTTACTAGCTAGTAAGTGATATATATGTATTCAATCTAGTCATTAAGTATTTCGATTATCCTTAAGTATCTTCTCTTCTACTAGAGAAATTCATTCCCTCATTAAGGTTTTATGGTAAGTCATTGTTAACTACATTGAAATGCTTTTCTTTTATTTGGTCAATAACTTATCTGAATTCTTATATTTCAGGTCTTTCCGCTGGATCGTAACTAAAGGATTATAATAATAGATCTGCTAACTGCTAATCTTATTTTATCTCTTCTGAAAACTATGGAATTTTCTTTTAAACACAAATTTAATTTACGAAATCTCCAAAATCTACATTTTAAGATTCTAATTAAGGAAAAGGAACATTCTCATAAAGATTTCTACAGCTACACAGGCAAGTGCTCATATATCACTTTTTATGCTTATTTTATGCTAATATACTTCAGGCGCCATTCACTAAGGAGTTCCTCTTGCGTTCAAAGTAGCAGAATAATCTGAATCATTAGCTAAACCTAAATCAGCAATTTTAGGAGTATCGTTTTCATCTAATAAGATATTATAAGATTTATGTCTCTATGAATTAGTCCAGCATTATGAATTGCATGTACTCCTTCAGCAATTTAGCTTAATAATCTAATTTTTTTATAAAATCTTTGAGGAGAACCTGGTGGAGAATCTGGAAACAATGATTACCTTTTAATCAAGTTATATAAATTTCCTTTTTATTGATAATTCGTATAATGGCAGAAACAAAACTTTCCTTCTTCAGTAGTTTAGTTGCAACTCCAACTATTCTTAAAACTCTGTTGTGGTTAACTGATAAAAGAGACTTGCATTCATTATAGAAATTATTAATCAACTATTGCTAAGTTTATCCTTTTTTTTGTGTCATTATTTTAATTGCATAATCAAGCCCTTCTATATTTATTACAAACACAGCCCCATAGCCCCCTTAGCCTATCTTTTTGAGCTTGTTTTAATCTCCTTCATTAGAAATAATTAATCATAATCCCAAATCCTTATTGGACATCTTGAATCTTCACCAGCTCCATTATTTTTCAAAAGTTAAAAATGTCTTAAACCGTGTAATCACTTTTAACTTCTGAGTTCATTTATTATAAAAATTTATATTTCTTTGAATTTAAATCAGTTTATTCAAAAAATTTTATTTGAGCTAATTCAAATTTATTGTTTATTCCTATCTTTATTATTTATAAAGCATTCTAACTTAGAAATTTAGTTTTTAAAGTCTTTATTTACATATATCTTTCATTTTAATTTCTTCGCTTTATGATAATGCTTCTTATGCATGATATAGTAAAAGCTTAAGAGATTTATCTTTTTTCTACATAGCTCTTAGCGTTAATTTATTGCTATATTTTAGAAATTTAATGTCTTAGCTAACTTTTTATGCTTTCTCCCTAATCTGAGCTTATCTACTAGATTTTTATTATTTGATGTACAAAACTTTTTTTATCTAGTTCGCCATTTCTAGATACTGAGAAGAAGATGATTTCAACTAAAATGCAAGATATGATTATATTATATTAGCCTTACAACCTTCCCATAATGTATATTTAATCTCAGATGGCTCTCACAATAACATCTGACTATCTTTTAATAATTGCTTGGTAAGTATGTAAAACTTATCTAAAATACCAGATTAATAAATAGGTTCTAGTGATAGTTAATTATCAGCAAATCTTAATTCTTAATTATCTTAATTAACTAGTTAATATATCCTTATGAGTTAACTAAATAAGGCTTGATAACCTTCAGCTGCTTTATTAGACTCTATTTAATATATTCTTAAATAAGTGTATCTGAAATATTTTTTTTGAGTTTATAGCGAGAAAGAAAGAGAGGAAAATTAGGTTTTAAACTAGAGTGGTAAATAAGGAAATTAAATTAATCAAAACGATATAAAATTGACAGGATCTTAAGCCTTTAATTTTGATAAATTGCATAAAATAAAGAGATTTTTTTTCAAATTGTAAGTCTAAAATATTATATAATAATTTTACTTAAAACCAAGGATAAAAAAGAAATTAAAAGCATTAGTACTATTATAATAATATAAGTCAAACTAAATTTATTCAGATCTAAAATAATAAACTTTAAATCTAATTGATTGATAAATCCTTTTTGCTAATTTTCTATGGATTGGATGATTATTTAGTTTATAATAGAACAAGAAATAAAATTAATTTGTAGAAAGATCAGCATATTAAGGTGCTGTGAAATGAAAGTGTTAATATTAAGATATTGCAATTGCTTAAATAGTTACAATGAGCAATGCTTAATCTTAGTTAGGTCTTTAAATTTAAACTAAAGAAAAGTATAAAAAGGTGCAGAAAAGAAGAGGAATAAAGTTATTTTACATTAGATAAATTATTCCTAATTGGCTTGATTTAATTTCTATTGAAATAAATAATTAAAAGGTAAGATAATTCTACAAACCTCTTAATAAAATCATCTTATTTTACGAGTTTGCTATTAGTATTTTATAAGTCTAGAAATTCAAATAGCATCATAACTAAAGTTTCTGGATTTTTCTTGTTATTTGAGAAAATTTTTAGTGAAAAAGGGTAAATAAAAATAAAATTTTAGTCAAATCTGGATGAAATCTAGAAAATAGCTTTAATCTTCAAATACAAATAAAAAAAGTTTGGATAATGTTGTTCCATATTAGATATTTTCATGATTAGAAGATTGCTTGAAGAAAGATATATTACTTCTAAATTAGTTCTTAAAAGAGAAAATAAAAAGAGAGTAATTAAGTATATAACATGTAGGAGAAAGTTTAGAAAATTTGTATAATAAGCTGGTTCTCCAATATTTTGATTTTAGAAGCGAATATGTTTGTACAAATCTATTTTCGTTTTAGGTTTTAATTGAATTACAATCTAATATAAAGACATAGTACAAATATATAAATGTAATTTATATTGCTAAAAGTTAAGCTATTAGAAATAACTAAGAAAGCATTAACTCAGCAAATTTTATCCTTGACTAAATAATTCTCTCATATAAGTAGATTGTTTTACTATGCTGCACAAAAGTTTAATTTAAAATATAAAAATTAATAAAAAAATGGTTGAAGGTTTCAAGTCAAGTTTCTAAACCACCTTTTCCTAAGCCAAAAAGGAAGGGAGGAAGCAAGAAACCAAGTCTTAATAATCTTAACAATCTTCTCTATCACAACCTTAACCAACACTGAACTAACAACTTGGAATCTAACAAAACGAACGAAGACAACCTTGAAGAATACACACGGAAACTCCAACCTCAAGCGAGAAATCGAGGAAACAGACGAAGTCTGTTCTCCACCAGGAGGTATCAGAATTCAACCCTTCTGGCCAGATGAGCATGGAGTAGCTCATCAAAGTAGTACTGAACTCCAGGAAGAGGTCAAGAGATTGAAGAAGGACAATGATATGCTGATGGCAAAGCTAGACCTAGCAGAAGGAATTGAGTCAAGACTTATGTCCTAGGAAAGAGATCTTAACCCCTTTTGGAATATCTCACAAATTCAGACAAACGAATCCTAAAATTAGCTTTAGAAACAGACTGAAATGGATAGCAGACTCGGAAAAGTAGAAGAGAAATTGTAAACTTTAAAGAAAGAGTAAAGCGAAACTGGAGCTATACAAATGGAAATCGAAGCCTAGAAAGAGCAAATAAATCAAGGAAAATAATTCAAAATAAAAAAGAAATGTTTCTGCTGTGGAAACGTACGGAATTTTTATCGGAAGTGTTAGAAATTCTAATAGAATAAAGAAAAGAAGAAAAAGAAGAAAAAAGAAGAAAAAAGAAGGAAAAAAGAAGAAAAAAGAAGAAAAAAGAAGAAAAATGAAGAAAAAAGAAGAAAAAAGAAGGAAAAAAGAAGAGAAAAAGAAGAAAAAAGAAGAAAAAAGAAGAAAAAAGAGAAAAAAAGAAAGAAAGAAAAAAAGAAGGAAAAAAGAAGAAAAAAGAAGAAAAAAGAAGAAAAAGAAGAAAAAAGAAGAAAAAAGAAGGAAAAAAGAAGGAAAAAAAGAAGAAAAAAGAAGAAAAAAGAAGAAAAAGAGAAAAAAGAAGGAAAAAGAAGAAAAAAGAAGAAAAAAGAAGAAAAAGAGAAGAAGAAAAAAAGAAGAAAAAAGAAGAAAAAAGAAGAAAAAAGAAGGAAAAAAAGAAGAAAAAAGAAGAAAAAAGAAGAAAAAAGAAGAAAAAAGAAGAAAAAGAAGAAAAAAGAAGAAAAAAGAAGAAAAAAGAAGAAAAAAGAAGAAAAAAGAAGAAAAAAGAAGAAAAAAAGAAGGAAAAAAAGAAGAAAAAAAAGAAGGAAAAAAGAAGAAAAAAAAGAAGAAAAAAAAAGAAGAAAAAAGAAGAAAAAAGAAGAAAAAGAAGAAAAAAGAAGAAAAAGAAGAAAGAGAAAAAAGAAGAAAAAAGAAGAAAAAAGAAAAGAAGAAAAGAAGAAGGGAAAAAAGAAGAAAAAAGAAGAAAAAAGAAGAAAAAAGAAGAAAAAAGAAGAAAAAAGAAAGAAAAAAGAAGAAAAAAAAGAAGAAAAAAAGAAGAAAAAAGAAGAAAAAAGAAGAAAAAAAGAAAAGAAGAAAAAAAGAAGAAAAAAGAAGAAAAAAGAATGTATTGCAATCCGGATGGTTCAATATATAAGATTAAGACGGAACCAAGGCAAGTTAAAAGAGGGAAAACTGGAAAAATCCGAGTTCCCAATCTCGCTAAAATTGGGCAACCCGAACTTTTATATTTAACAGCAGGGAGCATGAACTGCTGTATTCCTGACGGGGTTGGAAATCCTTAAAACGGAAAGCTTAAAATTAATATTATTATTAAAATATAAAAATTCAAACTCATTGACTAGTCTTTAATCTAGTGATAATAAATAATAAGTTCTTAGACTAAACAACTTTTTTTGATTTAATTTCTAAAGTGATTTTTGTTGTTAAATTTGAAGAAAGAAAATAGCATATAAAAAAAGGAAATAATACTTATAATGGATAAAAATAATAAAAAGGTAAAAGCATCTAAGATCCTTGAAATAAAGGTTTATAGTCAAATATTCTAAAATAAATATCCTTTTTTAAAGTCAACAATTGGTGTATTTATAATAATACACAATACTTGATTTTCAATTATATTTTAAAATGGTAAAAATGAGAATTAATAGATGAGGAAATAATCTTTATAAGATAATTTTCTTTTAGCTGAAATAAGTTAGAGTTGAAGGAAGATAATATAGAGTAATTTTACCCTTTAGACTCTGATTATTAATATAGGTAATTAATTAAAAAATAAATTAGTTTTTAGTCTAAGTTTAATATCTTATGCTTTTTGACTAGTATTAATACTCTTATCAGATAAGAAATATTCAATTATAAAAATTGATGCTATAAATAACTTTAGATCTATGAAAACAATAATTAAGGCTTTATTAATTTTAGCAGCTACTAAAAAGAGATGAATGCTTAAATAAGATGAATTAAAATTATTAAGATAATAGATTAAGATATTCATATAATAAAGGCATAATAAGTTTCAAGCATCTACATTTAAATAGTTTTAAAGAATAATTTGTAAGTTATCGCTAGTTATTTTTTGCATAACTATTAATTCTAAATTCGATTTAGTTCTATCTCATCTTTTTTAATCTTTATAATAAGTTAAGCAATATAAATTTATTTATTTTATTAATAATTAATAATATATTCTAATTGGTATTTTTAGATATTTTTAAAGTTATTATTAACCTACTTTAGATATAAACTAATTAAGAACTTAATTATTTCACAATAAGTTAAATTTTTTATTCTAAAAGACTTAAAAATGCTTTGGTAGGTTTTATGCATAGAAGTTCTATGAAAGCATTCATTAATAAAGTGTTTCATTTTAAGAAGATTGAAGTAATGCTAGTATTTTCTCTACAATATAGCGAGTTATATATTTATTTAATTCACAATCTTTTCCTCAGTAATAGTTTCTTTTTAAAGGATATATTTATATTTAGACTATTAAAAGTAAATGAAAGGAAAAGTTAAAATTTAAGATAAGAATAATAATTAACTTAAGTTTGTTTCATATAAATTAATATTAAGCATATTTTATTTAAAAAAGGATAGAATTTTAACTATATTGCACATTCGCTTAATCTTTTCTTCTGAATTCTAAAGGCGAAAGTTAATAGATTTTGCTTACTTTGTTAAACTTCCAATTTAAGCCTTAATTGTATGGCTTTATATGGTAAAGATAAAATAATGTTTTAAATATAATTTTTTGGTAAAGTCTCTAGAAGCGCTAGCAAGTAAAGCTCCATTTGGGCTGAAATAAATACAGTTAATAGATGATTCATGTTCTTCTAGAGTTACTATTTCTGTTAAATCTTAACTTTAATTTTAATAGCTAAGTTGTTAGATGCACAAGCAAGAAAGATCCATCGAAGTTGAAAGAAATACAGCTTATAGTCAATTAATGTCCTTTTTGAATTTCTATTTCTGCATAATCTTTAAAATTTATATTTTAATAGTTGAATCTTTCAAAGAACTAGCAATAAAAAATCATCAGAACTAAAAATCACTCTAACTACTTCATCATACTTTTAAATTGTTCTTTCCTTAGATCTTATTTATTTTTAGTTTTAGGTATTTATAAGTTAATTTATTTCTTTAAATTAATATTTTTCTTTTTTTTAATGTTTATTCTTATTCTAGTATTTTAACTTTTTTTAATAAGAATACTTGTTATTTGTACTATTAAACTTTTTTAAAGATTATTTTTCATTAGTCTAAAAAAATTAAAATATTTCAACTATAAAAGTTTTTGGACCGGAAACTCCTTTCCGATTGCACAACCCGACGCTATCTTTTTATGGAATAACGGGGATATCCTGTTGTGCTTAAGGCACAGATGCTAGGGAGCTCCATCGCTATGAGTAGCCAGGCTTCAAGCCCCTACCAAGAGCGGATAATCTCAAAGACAGCGTTCCCTTCAGAAAATGATTCTGACCAGGGACTTTCTCAGCGACAGGAAAGGAACTTGTTCCTAGCCATAAAACCAGAAAGTGTTGTCACGAAGGTCATTCTCAGCTCCACCATCTTTTAAATTATTAATTTAAGTTTAATAAAAATTAGTTTCTTAATAATTAGTTTAAATAAAATATGAAAAGCATTAAATTATTAAAAGCAAACTATTTATCCTTTCTATTTATAAGATAAAGTAATTAATTTATTCATTTTCTTACTACTATTTCAATTATATTTTTTATTTATAAAGATCCCACTTAAAATAATTAACTAATATCATCTATTGCTTATTTTAGTAATTATAAAAAATAAATTGATAAAAAGTATCCTAAACTATAGGTAACTTGAATTTATAGTAAACTATAAAATTTTAACAGTATTAGAATTTAAATGAAACTATAAAAGCAAAAGAAGGCTAGTTAACAAATGAAAAATTTATAGTATAAATGGTAAAAATACCAATAATCTGAAATAATTATGAAAATATAGAGCTTATTTTACCTCAGCCCCCGGGAGTTCAGCTGCTATGTTTAAGAGCTGTTAGGTTTTATTTTACTTTAAGAATATTTTAGAATAAAAAGAAAGAACAAAGCTTAGATAATTAAAGAATGGATGAATAATAAAATTAAGCTTGAAACTAGCTATTTAGTACTCTATAATACAAGTTAAAGAGAAATTGAACATATAAGCTTTAATCTTAAGGTAATTATTCAATAAAATGAAAGCTTAAAAAATAATATAGCAAGAACTGGCTTTTCGAACAAAAAGCAAAACAAAAAAAAATTAAATTAAAACTAGAACTTTTGTAAAGCAATTTCTAACAAAGCTATCTACGCAAGTTGAAAATACTTAAAAAACTAATCAATAAAAAAAGGTTAGCTTATGTAAGTATAAACTGCAAATTAATTAAACAATCTCTATATAGTTATGATAAGAAGGTAGTTTCTTCTTTCTTAAGAAAAAATGAAACTGTAATTTGATGAAAATAGGAATCTGATCAAATATCTAACTTCACTTTAAGACTAAAATAATAGATAAAAGAAAATAAGAACTATAAGAAAAGTTGAACGGAATCTTAATAATGAAAAAGGGGATAATAAATTTAATTTGCTAAGTTTCATATAAAATTCTAAGGTTCCACTCCTGTTTAACTAAAAATATAATTAATTAAAATAGGAAGAAGTAGTTTAAAGTAGTTCAAGCGAAGATAGGTAGGTTGAAAGTGATACATTATTATAATGCTAAAGAAGAAGCTCAATTATAAAAATCTACCATCAAGGGATATGAGCTAATTTAATAATTAGCCATCTATTAAAGTTAAGTGATTTAAAGCATCCAGGAAAATAAAATTTAAACTTAAAGAGAGAAAAAGAATTGTTTTAAAAAGTTGAAGAATATAAATTGAAGTTCAAGATTAGCTGCTAATAATTTATTTACAGTTTAAAGTAAAAGATAACTAAAAATCTGAATGAAAGGCAATAGAGATTTTTTAGTTTAAGAATATTTATGCTGCTATTTTTAAAATATCCGCATAAAGCTAAAATTTATGCGGTAAGAGGATTTATATACGATGTAGCCAAAATTTTACTTAGATTATGGTACTGGAGAATGTTTAAATCAAATTTAAAGAGTAAGAAAGAGCTTTTAGTTATTTCATTAGGATCTACCCCAAACGAAGGTTCAGAAAGTCTCTTTAAGCATCTCGAGTGGTGGATACTTAACTATTCTTAAGCAAAAAATAAAGATACATTAATACTCCACAGTTACTAAATCCACACAAAGAGAAGGATATTAAGAAGTAATAGGAGAAACTCAAAATTTTAAACCTTTACAAAAATCCTTGTATCTCGCTATAAAGACATAAAGCAAAGCATCGGAACATTCTAATAAGCATTTCTCTACTGAGTAGACAACAGGTATCTCTTCTTAGTTTAAAAGCTGCTTTGGCTTTTTTAACAAGTTTATGTAATATATTCTTTTTTCAGATTTTAAATTTTATATAATTTACTCATCCTACTTTCTACCTGTAATAGTTCTAGAAAATCTTAAAGTATTAATTCTAGAACTAAACATTATTAAATTTAAAATCTGCTACGCATTTCTCTTATCCCATGCAGTATTTTTTGCTTTTATTTCCATTTTCTTTGGCAAGGTATCTTAATTTCCTTTCCTTAAAGCTATTTTATAATATTTTTCTTCAATAGTTTTAGCTTTCCTTAGTACTTTCTGTATAGGTTCTTATTTTTATAACTGAAGTAATATTCTTTCAAATTCAAATAATAATTTGGAACTGCTTGAATCCCTTTTATTCGGCGATGCAACAGGTTTTTAAAAGCTTAAAATTTAATCTAGTCACTCATTAACTTTATTGATAAGAACTTAAATAGCATTAAATTAAACTAAATTTATGAGTTTTATTTCTGAGAAATTAAAGAGTATTCTAATTATTTTTATTCTTTAGCTTACTTTGCTTTCCTAATTTTTATCATCATTAATTTTACTTTTCAATCTATCGCTTATATCTTAATTATTCTTATCTTTTCGACAGCATTTATATTTTTACTTTAGTTATTATCTATGAGTTGATTAAAGTTTAGCTAGTCGGATAAGATTATATGGATTTATTCTCAAGAAACTATTAATTACTTACAGTAGTTTTATTATTTTTCTTTTATTACTCTTGCAAGTTTTATTTTAAGACTCGTTAGATTAGAAAAAATGTAAAGGATTTCACTTAGTTACTTCACCAAGGATAGCAAAACCCGTCTTCCTTAATTAGTCATTTTAATTAATAAAATTGCTATATATATTAATTTGCTTAACTTTAGCCTTCATAGTTGGAAAGACTGCTATATACTCTTAACTTTTATTTTTTTTTAATTTTAGTAAATTCATTTCTGTTTATTGGTTATTATAATGATAAAACTTTTCATCGTATGGATCTTTTAGATCCTAATGTTTTTTTAAGAAGAGAGGAGATGAAGATTTTCATAGACTAAATGGATCCTAACTAGCCTGTAGAGAATTACGAAGAGATTTGCATATCTCTAGAAATTGATCCTGATATTCTGCTCTAAGAGGTAAATATAATTATTTTTTAAGCTACAAGCAAATATACTTAAGTATTTAAATCTCTTTAAATGAGCCTTCTTAATAGTTTGCTATTTCATTTTGTCACCTAAAGATGAACATTCTATCCAATCAACTAACTTAAAAAGTAGTTTTTCTCTTTTATCTACTTAAATACAAACTATCAATTTAATTCTTCTATCTATTTTATAATTTTCTTTCTGTAGCTTGTTCTTAAGCTAGCTGGCATAAAGCTCTTCTTTTTACTGTTACTCTTATTTTTCTAAAAGATATAATATTTAATCTTAGTTCGAATAATATTTAAGATTAAAGTGTTCTATCACATGTCTATCTTTTCCTTCCTTTCAGATTTAAATTTTTTTTAATGGATAGCTTTGATATCTCCAAGAGTACAGAAATTCAAGAAACTTCCAAGATTTAGTTATGAATATCTATCAATTTTTTCGGTTAACTTTAAGGGATTTTAACTTAAGTTGAGATTCTGTAAAGATTGAAATCAGAAATATTTGATATATTTCCTTGATATTATTTTAGTGATAGTATTAATGTTGCTTCCTACTAAATTAATAATCAGTTATCATCTAGCTATTCTATTCATTTACTTTCCTAGTTTAGATTTACAAGGTTCGTGAAACTCTTAAGTTAGCTTTATTACTTTTATAATTTTCCTTCTCTGATAGGTCTGTCAGATATTAAGTCTTTCCTAGAGAAAAAGTTGGCTTATTTTTTCTATCCTGTGAATGAAATTCCTTAATTTAAAAATTACGACAGTATAGCCTAGACAAGAAATTTCCACTTGTAATAAAAATTCTTGACTAATTAATCTCGGTAATAACTAGATTCTATTCTCAATACTTCTTAAGAATCGTAACTCTCATCGATTGGTTCCTTTTGACTCAATTATTTTAACAGTCCATATAATCAGCATTCAAAAAGTTATAACCAAGATACAACACTTTCAACTTTTGGTATTCCTAGACTTCATCCAGAAAGATAAATCGATTATACTAATGTCTAGCTTAATAAGATAGTCTGAAGTCAAACTCTTTTAAGGATTCAAAGCTAACTTGGTGTTTCTAGGTTAAATTATCTCAAAATCTTAAGAAATCTCAGTAGTAATAGAAGAAATATTGTTACTCTGTAGCAAAAGTACTCTAATGATACTAAGGAATGAAAGAATAGTCTGTTAGAATTAATAGGATAAATATACAGTTAAATATTTTTAATTATTGATGCTCTAAGAATAATTATCTGACATTTTAAGATCTATAGATACTACAAAATAAAAATAGTGTAAGATTAGTCTAAATGATTAAAGTAAAAGGGATTGCTATTTTGTATGTATATAGAAAATAATAATTAATTAGAATGCTTTAGATTATAATGAATAATATACTAAGAAGTTTATTGGATTTAGTATTTATAAGTATAAGATTATGCTAGTTGCTTACTATAAATCATTATTATTAAACTTATTATAAAAGGATATAGTTAAAGTGTTTACTATTTAGTAACGGTAAAATTAATAGGAAGGAGTATGTATTCTAGATAATTTATTTATAATTTACGTTTGTTTTAGTTATAAGGGGTTGATGTTGAGTTAATGGATTAAATCAGATACTTGATTTATTTAGAAAATTTCTAGGTAAAAGAATTGTAAACTTAGTAGCTAAATAAGATAATATGGGTTAGTTGATAAATAATATAAGTAAGAGAATAAGTAGATACGTATTAGAGTTATAATGCTGATGTAATAGAATTAATAAAAGGTAATTAGTTATCTCTAGATGTTTATTAACTTTAATCTAAAGCTTTCATCTATCATGTAACCATTACATACTCATATTATATCATACAGATATGCATTACTATCTTTCTCTTTATTATTCGCTCTACTATTCCTCGCTAAATTAATTTAGATGCTAAGTATGTTGAGACATCTTACTGTATTAAATTGCCAGAAAATATAAATAAAGTATTTAGTGAATAATAGATTTAAGATTTTTGGGACCATTAAATCAGTAAGAAGTCGAAGATTAAAAAGGAAACTTGCTTACGAGACAAAACTAGATCCAAAGAAGAAAAAAAACTATAAAAGAAACCTCATTAATCTGAACAGCATTAAGATAGTTAAAGAGGCTTAGGATTGCTAATAAATAATTTTAAAACTTTTAAATCATTATGCACTAAAATAAATTTAGGTGGAATTTTACAAAGCTTAAGTTAGGTTATTTATATTAAAGAAAAAGTTATTTAAATTTAATAGAGTAAACCAATAACTTATATAGCTTAATTGCATAGCATATCTTATGTATTTATTGCATTTCACTTTTAAAATAATCAAGATAAAATGGCTGAAAAATCAGAATTTTTTTCATTTC
The DNA here is from genome assembly GCA_946699065.1 of Loxodes magnus. Lineage (NCBI taxonomy): Eukaryota > Ciliophora > Karyorelictea > Loxodida > Loxodidae > Loxodes > Loxodes magnus. The sequence goes on along the minus strand of CAMPDV010004072.1, from coordinate 6,878 downwards.
TAAGTTTGATTTTTGTCTTTAAGTATTAATATCTCATAATATACCTCTTTCTTTCAGGTTTGTATAGTATGATCTTCAAAATTAATCATTTATCCTAGTTTTAGATCTCCTACTATTCTATAAGTCACTTTTTAATAAAATATCCTATTTTCTTGTGGTTACAGCTTTTCCCTAAAATTGACTATAAATTGCTTTAAGACCGATTTGTTGAAAATTCTCCTAGCTTAAGTTTACCTTGGTTATGAAGTTGTAATGGGATAGAAATAATATAGACTAGCCTTTTCATAGAATAGACATACTAAAATAAAAAAATGAGGGATGCTTATTTGCTCTTTCATTTCTACTTATGAAATAAAAGGAAGGACTAGACTTAAAGAATTAAAGCAAGTTAGAACTTAGGTAAGCAATTTCACACCAAGGTTTCTGTTTTTTATGATTAAAAGATATTAAAGTTAATTTTTACCTTAAACGAAAGTAGAAGGAACTTCTTAAAAGTAAATCATTTAAATTTAAAAAGGATTGCGAGAGGTTGTATCCTTATTAGATTATATCAGACTAAATTATATCATAAGTAAAAAGCAGCTTGGTAAAATTCTTAGAATAAAGGTTGAATTATTTTATTAATTTATTGATGAATTAAGCTTAACTAAATAGTACTAGGTCTAAATAAATAAATTCAACCTGAACAATTTTAGAAGATTCCAAAATTCAAGATTTTGAAATGCAAAAAAATATTTTTGCTCATACTAATTTAAACAAAGATATATTGCATATAATAAAATGGATTAATCTCTTCGACTCTCAAAAAATTAACTTAGAAACCTAAAGAGAAAAGCGGCAAAAGAAATTTAGAAAAAATAATAACAATAGGAGGAGTCAAGCTCTTCTTCAGAAGGTAAAGTTATGGTAGGATAAATAGAGATAAGTTAACCTAAAAACGAAACTAATCAAAAACTTTAAATTTAATTAGACCAAATGTAAAAAGTAATCTCAAATTATGAAGAAACAACTTACAACTTAGGCGAAAAAATACGGGAACTAATGAGTAATATAGAAGATTAGAACAACGAATTATTAATACTTAGAAGATAACTTATTTGTAGCAAATTAATAACGGAAGAAAAACTCTGAACTTAATCATAATAAAATTTTAAATACGACACAAAAATGGAAATAGAAAAAATACCAATAGAATTAAAAACAGAATTGAATCCAGAAAAAGAAACGATTGCTACAAGTTTCATTAAAAGATTAGAAAATATAGAAAATAAATTATCATAAAAAAGAACGAAATAAAGACAATAATACAAACTTTGTTGATGTTGCAAATCAAATCAACATATTTTAAAAAACTGTTGATAGTGAAAGAAAATAAACGAATAAGAGCAGAAAAGAACATGGAGACAACTCAATAAACTATGAATAACTCCAACAGGGATCTACAAATAAAAGCTTTTTGCAAGACCACTTGAACGGTTACAGTGGTAACCTTCCACTTAATAAAAAGGTCGTGGATCACACCCACGTTAAAAAAGCTGTCCGCAGGAACTGGTTGCAATTCCAGAGAATGCAAAACTCTACTAACCTTAAGTATATTATTATTATTATTAGATATATTGCATATCCAAAAGAATTAAAATAATCTCATATCTCGTGGTTGAAATCAAATATTGCTTAATCTATTCCTCAAAAGAATTGAAAAGTATAAAATTTTTATTTCAGTTTTGACAATTTATAGTTGAAGAGCTCAAAAAAGAATAAATACTACATAAGGAAGCAAACGAATGAACCTATTAAATCAGCCAAGCCAGATAGTACTTCTTAGTCTTAGAACACTTTAGTTTGCTTTGATTTAAGAAGTTTTTCTGTTTTTATCAATTATTTATTTATTAATAATTCGCTAATTTTACTTGAAGTTCTCATATTAACTATACTCATTGAAGATGCGATGCTAGAAAAAATAACCGAGATAATTTATAAAAATTATGCACTTTAAGAACAGAAAAAGATTAATATGCTTCGCACTCTCTCACTTCTGAATTCTTTATTTTAAAGAGGCCTTTTAATTCAAAGTATCCTACTCCTCCTTTAGTTTTTCCTTTATTTCTATTTCAGTTATTTTGAAAGAAAACCAAATTTGATAACTAAATCTGAAAACTGTTCCTTCGTTAGCTTCTTTATTTGCAAAATTCAGTTTGATTGCTGTAATATTAGATTAATCTGATTCGAAAATTCCTACAATAAGAACTTTATTTTTATAATTATTAACATAGTTTGTCTTAGCAGAAAAAATTGAGAAAGAGAAAAAAGATCGATTCAAAATTATATTTGTGAAAGCGTACAATTGTAAACTTAAATTTAGTTTTAATGCTTCTATTATCTAACCTCTAATACCATTTCATTTACATAAAATATTCTTTCATTAATGGAATTCCTTATGGCTCACCCAATAAAGCATCTTATTATTTTTAGAAGGGATTACCGGAACATACAACACCCCAACTGTGTTTACAGCAACATATGCTAATTGATCTTAGTTCCAAAGATTATGTGCTATAACTCCACTTCCACCATTTAAGTTCAATGAGTATGCACCTGCAGGATTGTAGGCAATCTTCCAAATGTTCAATCCAAAGGCAATCCCTGATATCCAAAAATCCTGAGGTAGTATTTGCTTTTGAGATCATCGCAACTTTTCCATTTCTTTTGACTGGGACTGGCATCCATAAATGAGTGGCATATCCTCCATCTGCTGATGTTCCTTTTGGGGATATTCCATTTAAATGTCTATTCCCAGCGTAAAACCTGCCGATTTTTTCTTTAACTCCATCTAAAAAGTAAATTGAGACATCAGTAAATCTGTCATTCAACACTCTGATCCAAAGCAAGTCAAATCCCTCAGGTATACTCACCTCAGCTCCATTACCATCACTCTCATTTCCCCCAAAATTAATTATAGTAGTATAGTTCCATTTATTTTTGGTCCCATAAGAAGTTGCGTCATATGCAGCATCCTATAAACTAGATTAAGACATATACAAGAATTCATACGAGCTAGTTTATGTCGAAGAATTTTAAATGATTATTGAAGATTAATTGGATTTTTTAGGAACTAATGAATGACTTCTAAATTACTCTTAAAATTTATCTATTTAATAGATTTAATTAATTTCATCAGTTTATGCAGTTTAACTATTATATTGAGAAATACAATCTGTTTAAATTCCTATCTCTTTAGATTTATTTTGGTTTTTTCCAAAAATTAATTAATTATATTTCAACTATAGTTATTACTTATAGTATTTAGATTTTAGTATTTAATTTTACATTTTACATTTTCTTTAATTTCTTGAAAGTTTTATTTACATACATTTTGTACTATTCTATTACTGCTTCATACTTACTTATAATCCTTTAATTAGTTTGATCCTGATTTTCTTAAGCTGATAGAAATTTTTAATTAAAAATAATAAGATTATTTTATAGATTTTATATTTATTATTCAAGTTCTTTAATCTAATTTAAGAACTATTTTTTACTAGTTTCAAACTCTTATTCCTAGGATTACATTTGATCATTTACTTCAATAAGTTAAGCTTAAAGTTATATGTTTTTGATTTCAAGATTATTTAGATTTTTTATATTTTAATTTTCTTAATTATTTTGGTTTAAAAGATTGTTAAATTTATAATTTGAGTACTATACATGATTATACTCTAAGTTTTAAGTAAATATGGATCATTTTATAATTCAGTTATTATTTTCCTTTTGATTATTTAAAGTATTTTTTGTATCTTAAATATCTTTATTAATCCCCCTATTATTTAAATTTCCTGAATATATTTTTTATACCTTTTATTAAACTGTGGCGGCAAAATTTGCTTTCTTTTGATAAGTATATTTCTCAACTTTTAAAATGCGCTTCAACTGGTGACATCGCTCCAAGGAATATTTAAGTTATCTTAGTGGAATCCTAAGAAAAGTATTTATTATCTATTAGCTACATTGTTTTAGTATTTATCTTATTAAATTGCCTATTACCATTATATTTTTAAATATTATGTTTCTTATAAATTAAGTAGTACAAATATCACCACATTCATTTTAAGTCTTTCTTCTTTTAAATCATTATTTAATCCTTTGCTGAAATAGATTAATTTCTTAGATGAAATTAATTCTCTAATTTTAATTTGAAATATTAAAGTAATAAAATTTTAAATGTATATCTAATAAATAAATTGACTAATTAATAGTTCATAACTAGTTTTTGATGTCATACACTTCTAATTTTAATTTCAAAAATTAAAAGTCTTTCAACATTTATAATAATTCATTTGGCCTTCTATCCTCTAGCTGCTACATTAATTTTTTCTTATTGAGACTATCATTTAAATATTTTATTGCTTAGATCGTATTCATGCTATTTAATTATGTAGATTAAACTTACTAAATAACCTGGAATCCTATTATTAAAGAAAGTTCTTTGAATGCTTTAGTTGCTTATCCATTACTTTAATAAATTCTGAATAGAAGCTTACAAATAATTTTTGTTATTTTTGATCTACTTGCAAGAATCTTTGTCTATTAATTGTTTCCTACTAAATATTATATTCACTTACACATATTTAATTTAAAAGTTTTTCCTTTTTCATTCTTTTTACTCTCCTTATAAAAGTTCATAATTTTCATTAGGAATTTATTCATATTTTTCCTGGTAATTATAAGAGTAAAAGCTTTTTTTCAACCTTCCAATTCTTAATATTGGATATTAATTTACTTTGAGACTTTAACTTATTCAATCTAGTTTGATTTCTTTTTATTTTAAGCAATATTTACTATATTATAATCCTTTGTAGGACTTAAACCTAATTCTTATATTTTATCTTCTATTTTAATTTATTATTGGCTCTTGATAATTAACTTTTACTGACTATTTAAATTTTCTTTCTGCTTCTAATCTCGCATTTAATCTTCATTGATAAAATTTTCTTTGATGCAATTATCCTAGCTATTCTTTAATTAATTTTTATTATTCTAGATTAGTTTATTTAAATGTTTCTTTGTTAAGATTCAAGTTTTCTCATTCTGTGTTAGTAGTTTCTAAAACTAGGACAGTTTTTGTAGCATTTTCTTTAGCTTTAACTTAAGGAGTGGTTAAGTTTGCTGCTAAGATATGCTCTAATATTATAAAGGGGTTTTTTAAGATTTCTGAGTAATAATTGATTTCTTATGGATCTATTAATGTTTGATTATTAAAGTAGTATGAGAAGATATGTTTAAGGATTTCCTTCTAAGATAAGAAGAAAGGAATTCTTGAATTAACTAAAGTTATACAGAGAATCTCATTTACAGTTGGTCTTTAGTCAGGATTTTAACTAAATAAAGGCACACTAAGAACTAAATTTCTTATCTATGTTACTATGGTAAAAGGTTATACTTGCATTTGATTACCTTGATGGGGATTTATCTATGATGATTTGTGGAAATTTGGTTCTAAATATGATTTAAAAGGTTTAGGTAGAAAATCTAATGAATGGGAATGTAAGGTAATAGTAATAGATAATTGGTAGTTAATTTGAAGTTTGAAGCATATGAAAAATAAGATAGGTTTAAATAAAGCAGAAAGAATTAAAATTAGAAGCTAAGTAAAATAATAGATAGTTAGTAACTTAAACATGTTTTGCATCTATTATTACATTTCCAGAATATACTAATAAAGATTTAGAAAAGCTTAATTTAAATTATAATTAACTTAATCTTGCAACTTCAAACACATTTTTCTCATAGCAGCATAGATCTTTACTCAATTTAAGCTATAAATTCATAAACTTTTGTGATTGTTTTTAAAAATATGACTAGCTACGAACTATAAGGTAAAACTAAGAAAAAATAAAAAAGAAAAGTAAATTGAAGTAATTTAATAAGTGCTAATATCATTTGGTAATTAAGACAGCTTATTCTTTTTAATATGCTTCGTCATTTCTTTAAAAAAGAATGGATTAGTAAAAGAGATGATTAAGCACTAAATAAAAGCTTAATTAAAAGCTAATAAAGTATATAAATTTAATAGATAGTAAAATTAAACCTAAAATAATCCTTAATATTAAAATAATCCTTAGTGTTGAGAGGCACACAAATATATTTCCATTTTTCTTAAACAACAAGATAGATTTATTATAAGTAAAGAACTTCTATTTTATTTCTAAAAATTAAAAGAAAGCCCATATATAAAAAGTCTTTAGTGCTAAAATAATAATCTTAATAGGTTTTTTAATAACTATCTGATTAAATAGTTTGAAATATGCTTCAAATATTAAATAGAGATATGAATAAAGAAAGCATATCTATTTATACTTTTAGTTATAGTTATATAATCTCAAACTTATTTAATAACTAAAGCTATTAATTCACTAATCCCTTCATAGTTAACTATAATCCTTTTATTTATAATACTGACTAACTTTCTTTTTATGCTTTAGAGTATAAAATGCAGGAGTAATATAGCTTCTTATTCATTAAATTGGAAAATAAAGGATTATTTATTAGTATTAATAGATGTAAATTGTCTATCTAACTTGTTAGCCTAAGAGTAACTTAGAGCTTCATTCTTTAATACTCTTCTCTATTTTTAGTCTAACTTAAGCAAGTCTAAAAAGGCTTACTTCACTTCTTGAAGCATTAATTTTTACTTGATATTGAAATAAGCTTTGTATAGTTATTGCATTTTCTATCCTTCTTCATTTGGTTGATTTTATTCATTTACTTAGACTAAATATATCTTCCTTCACTCTACAACTAAGCCTCTTAATCTCAAGTCCTGTCTTTGTAAAATATCAAAAACTTCTAAAATACCTTCAGTATTACTAACTCTCAACAAA